>JAJMIG010000129.1:0-38161 GCA_030583365.1 Sugiyamaella japonica
GGGTCCGGGCAGCGCCCGGCCGCCGGAGGCACGGCCCCCCTTACCGCCGGGCGGCGATGGCGCACCGCGCGTGCCCTGATCTCGGCCCCTTATGCACGAGCGCGCGCCCTGCTTGCCCAGCGGGGGTCTGCGACAACAAACATACATGCTTTTACACACACGGGCAGTCAGGCTAGGCAGGGAGCGACGGGCGAGGGAGCCACAGGTTACGGCTGGAAGCTGCCACACGACTCGGCACATAAAACTCCAGGCGGCCCCCACTGGGGTGATAGGGAGGTACTTTTTTTTTTCTTTCTCGCTTCGTCTGTTTTTCTCTCCTTATCCATTCCACCAGTCAGGTCTGTTCAACCAAAAAAAAAAGACATTGACTTTGCCGGACAAGTTTTCCACGCTCCCTCGTCACCCAGCCAAACCGAACCCGAACAATTCAGTATAGCTACAAGCTACTAGTTCGTGTTTAAGTCCATTCCTTTGATTCTTGCCCTCTTTATACTTCACGATCTTTTTTTTTTGTTTATTAAACTTTGTATCTCGGTGTCTTTTGACTAAAAAAGCTGGTTCTTTTTTAGTGGGGTTTTTCAGACGATTGAAGTGAAAGTGAAAGTGACAGTGTACGATATTCGACATCTCGACATTTGACACATCAACATTGACATCTCAACTCCATCTGCCGTCTTGCAATTTCGACATCTCAACTTAGTTACTTATACCTTCTATACCCTACGCTTACACGCGCGCTGTTGATTTTGAAAAAAAAAATGAAATACTCGACTCTCCTTTCTTTGGCTGCCGCCGCTCTTACGGGCGCCATTGCCCAGCCTATCCAACATGGCCACCACGTTCATAAACGTGACCCCGAACCGGTGGTTCAGTTTGAAACTGTCAAAGTCACCCACTACGTTACTGCCAATGCTGCTGCTGCTACTGCCGTGGCATCTGCTGCCCAGGACCTGGCTACTGCTGCTGTCAGCTCTGATGTCATTGCTGCTGCCAACTCGGTGTACTCTGCACCGGTTGCCCAGGCTCCTCCTTCGGCAGCTGCCACTTCCCTGTCCACTGTTGTGGCGGTGGCTTCTCCTGCCACGTCGTCGTCGTCTTCGCCTGCTGCTGCTGTCGCGTCTTCGTCTGCTTCGTCGGCCTCGTCGTCGACTGTTGGCAGCGGTGGTGCCTTGGGTGTCTCGTACTCGCCCTACACATCGAGCGGAGCCTGTAAATCCGCGTCTCAAGTGGCTGCTGACCTTGCTGAGCTCACTGGTTACAACATCATCCGTATCTACGGAGTCGACTGTAACCAGGTTGAAAACGTTTACGCAGCCCTGACCTCGAGCCAGAAGTTGTTTGCTGGTATCTTCGACATTGGCAACATTGCTGGCGATTTGGCCACTTTGAAGGCCGGTATCCAGGACAATTGGGACAAGATCCACACTGTGTCCATTGGTAACGAGCTTGTCAACGGCGGCCAGGCTACTCCCGCTCAAGTGGGTGCCTATGTCAGCACTGCTCGTGGCATTCTCAAGTCGTACGGATATACTGGCCCTGTGGTTGCCGTTGACACCTTCATCGCTGTCATCAACAACCCGGAACTTTGCGAGTACTCGGATTACATGGCTGTTAATGCCCATGCTTTCTTTGACGGCGGCGTCACGGCTGCCCAGGCCGGCCAGTGGGCTCTTCTCCAGATCCAGCGTGTCTACACCGCCTGCTCCGGCGCCAAATCCGTCTTGATTTCCGAGTCCGGATGGCCCAGCAAGGGCGACGCCAACGGCGTCGCCATCCCGTCGCCTGAAAACCTCCAGACCGCCATCAGCGCCCTCAAGTCCTCGGTCGGCAACGACTGTATTCTCTTCACCGCCTTCAACGATCTCTGGAAGAGTCCTGGCTACCTCAATGTCGAGCAATACTGGGGTCTCTACGGCGACGGCAACTAAACACCCCACCCCCTCCCCAACCAAAAAAGACAAAAAAAACAACAGTTTATCCTTTTTGGTTCTGTCGTCGTTTTTCCCGTGGCGGTGGATTTTCTTAAACTCTTCCTTCTTCTTTAACCTCTATCAATCAAGACTACTATCCTTTATCCTCGAACCCTGGGGTCTCTCTGGGGGGTCTGCCTCCGGCGGCTGGGCGCTGCCCAGACCCGTTGCTCCGCTTCGCGGAGGGTTACAGCCACGGGCCCGCTGCTGCCATGGCCATTGACAGGATCATGAATCTCAAACTCATGGATCTTGATCACGTTGAACCATTACTAACGAATCTTCAAGCTTGTCGCTTTTGTATGACGAGCAGACGCTCACTCTGAACACAAAAACGATACTAACAAATCTTCAAGCTTGTGGCTTTCGTATGACGAGCAGACGCTCACTTTGAACACAAAAGCCATACTAACAAATCTTCAAGCCTGTTGCTTTCATAAGAGGAGCAGATGCCGACTCTGAAATGTCATTGAACCATTACCTACGAAGCTCCAAGCCTGTTCCTTTCGTAAGACGAGCATCGTGATAGCCAGGACTACATACCATATTGATGAAAAAACTGTAACCACAAATGGATCCACAGTAGTACTAGCTCGCCAGACTACAATGAATCACATTCGCTACCGCTGGAGCTCAAGCTGACCGAATATCAGCAAGTCCATTGGTACCTCAGAAATCGTGACGTCCTCTAGGCAGCTGCTTTACTTAGGTCAACCGTTACAGAGTTGCCTGCTTCCGGCCCGGCGTAGTTTGAGAAGTCTGCCAAATATGTGGTTCAACATCTATGTTTCGTGGATTTATCAGCGACTTGAGATTTCTTCAGGAGGTGGAGTCAAAGCTGAAGGGTCATGTGTGCAAGCAGGTGCCAAACCGGTGTGTAAACCCCAGTTGGCGTAGTAGCTGACACCAAGGGCCAAATCTCATCACGACGGTCGGCGGTCATGGTTGTTGGTGAAAACGATGGCACGAATTGGTGGTGTCTGTTCTGTCACATTGGTGACACTGATATCTGCGCCTTCAACTACCCTTTTGTGTTGATCTGGTCTGGTCTTCTTACCAAGTTAGTTCTACAATAAACTGCAAAGAGTCTGTTCCAAAAAAGAAGTTCCAAGAGCCCCATACGAGTACTTGTAAAGAGCGTCAAATAACTGGGGTATTGGCAGGTTAAAGCAAATCATCCTCGTACGCATGGCTAACACAGAATCACAACTTCCATGTCCTCTAATGACACAGTGAAATACTTGCTAATATCGTGTCTCAAGGATGAAATCGAGTCTCAGTACCGTAGAAGCTTCAGTGTCACCAGCAGCAGCTGTGTTGACAGAAGTCGCGGCTCAAGGATGAATCGTGCCCCTTTTGGAGCTTTTAAATCTCGATACAACACTTCAACTCCTTGTGTATGGTCCTCTGATATTGAATCACTTAGTGGTGTGGCCAGCCATTGGCAGTAGGGTGAAGGTCGACGATCGTTGCTAGTCGTATTGAGATATCAAGATTCATCAATCGAGCTTTCTTCAGAATGGTCATTGGACTTACAACGATTCTGGTCGTCCAGACCCGTCCATTGGTCGGCTTCTTCTTAAGATGCAGATTCGTGTTCATATTCTGATAGAAGGCGCGAGTCATCATCTGTCAGTATTCATTGCCTTTTTATGTCGTCAATTGCACGAGAAGGCTCTTTCTTCCATGTTAGTCTCGCTGCGTGATCCCAAGTACTATCTTCCCCTTTATTTACAACATCAGCACTGTAAAGACTCTGTCGTTTTAGTTTCTAGTAGTATTGCTGAGAAACGAGTCCAAGCCTCCGCGAAGCGGAGCACGGGTCTGGGCAGTGCCCAGCCGCCGGAGGCAGGACCAGGAGGAGCAGCTCGTGAGCCTCCGCGAAGCGGAGACACGGGTCTGGGCAGCGCCCAGCCGCCGGAGGCAGGGAACCAAGAGGAGCGGTTCGCGAGCCTCCGCGAAGCGGAGCCATGGGTCTGGGCAGCGCCCAGTCGCCGTAGGCAGGAGACCAGGAGAAGCGGTTCGCGAGCAGTGGTAGTCTATTGAGTTTTCTGTTTTCGACGCCAGGCGAGGTATTTGGCCGAGTGGCCGAGGGTGGACCTGGAGCCGGGGACGTGTTGGTGGGTGTCGTCGGCAACGTCGTAGCCGGGGCCGGGGAACCGCATGTTGTACATGAGTTCTTTGCGGATGTGGTGCGAGACGTGTCGCTGGGGGATCCAGAGCGGTGCGGACGCGAACCAGAGCATCTGTTTTGTTTTGGACTGTTTGGCCACACCCTGGAGGTCCTGTGACGGAAGCAGGTCCTGGACGAGATCGGGCAGGGTGAAGGCGGTAGGCGCGATAGCCGACAGCCCTGTGCCTGGTGGGCCGACGGAATAGAGGGGGCCGCCAGGTCCATAGCCAGGACGATAGGGGGTCGTTTTGAAAGCGGCATTGACGCCGGCACCAACCCCAACACCAGCGGCAGCGTTAGCAGGGCCTATTGGCGGAGCAAACCGCGTGGGTCCTGTAGTGGGAGGCACTACAAGAGAAACGGCCGAACCAGCTCTCAGACGACCCGAGCCACCGCGGAGAAGATGCTGGCCAGATACAAGGCCAGTGGGACCCACGACATCGCCCTGTCCTTCAGGAGTGGGCGCCTCATAGGGATCCTTGCTATCAGGAGGCCGTTTGTACACGGCTCCAACGATTGGAGGAGCGTTTTCCACGCCCATTTTAGGATCGGGAATCGGGTCCGAGTCGGTGGCATTGTCTGGCAGTAGATGTTTGATTGGCGACGGCAGTTTGCGGAGATGAATAGTGCGGTCGTAATTGTCCATGTCATACTCAACATGGCGGACTTCATCAGGAAGACAGCCCTTCCAGGTGCGTATTCGATTAAACGATTTGTCCTGCTCGTTATATCTGTTTTCACAGCAATAAATCATAGTGCGATTACTGAGACCGGCTGGTCGGCCTCGAATATACTTGGACACAAACATGACAAAGCACTTTTCCAAAATCTCGTCCACCAAATGGTCTCTATATTGGCCCGACTTGAACACCTCGTTTTCGTAAAACACCTTGTCGTACTTGTGCACCGTCTGCTCGGGGCGGAAATACCAGCACACATTGACCCATTGTTGGCCGTCCGAGACCTGCCAAAGCCGGAAGATCTGGCCGATAATGGGCTTGGCCGGGTCGTTGGGGTTGCTGAGATGCACCCAGTCGCCCACCCGATACATTTCTCCACGATGTTGGACCACGTCTAGTGGTAGCCGAGCTGTTTTGGCGCGACTGGACTCGAGATCCTGGTACACCGAGTCGGGTTTCTTGATTTCCTCTTCGGTGACAAAGTCCATGACTTTTTTCAAATCCTCGGCAGCACGATAGATGTCGGATCCCTTGGAATTAAACTGTTTGGCATTGTCAAACATGAGATTCATATCCTGTAGAAACATGTCAATTGTGTGGTATTTCCGGCCCTTGATGTTTTTGCGAATCTGGTCCAGCGAAATGGGCCTTGCGATCTCGGTATAATAGGTCGGATACAGTTTGCCATCAGGAAGTCGTTCAAACGGAGAACACAGTAGTCGGCCGCTCGCTTCGTCGCGCTCCTTGCGCACGGCCCGAATAATGGCTTTAATGCGATATTCATGGGGCTTGTCGACCGTGGGCGGTCGGCCCCGCCGCTTACTTTTCCGCTCGTTATCCTGAGACATGGCAGCCTGCCGAGTCTCTTCTTCCTCTTCTTCTCTCTTGCGGCGCTGGCCCAGCACCACGGACCGACGAGGCCGTCCCGCCCGTCTTCGCGCCGGTTTATTACCTTCATTATCATCGTCGTACTCGTCTTCGTCGTAGTCTTCACCGCCATCATCTGCATCGTCTCCATCGTCATGATTCGCATTTGACGCTGCCAGCCGTTGTTCATACGCTTCGTCATAGTCAGACCCTTCAGGCAGCGGCCCCATCTCCGGGTACGCCAGCTGCTCTTCTGTATACCTGCCTGTCGCTCGCAGCGTCTCAATCACCACTTCACGTAAATAGTTATCCAGAATCAGCGCGTCCGCGTAAATCACACTACTCTTCCGATTGAACACCCGAGCATTATATGTAATCTGGGCAAAGTCGTAAATGAAGTCTCCCACATGTCCGTC
This sequence comes from Sugiyamaella japonica, assembly GCA_030583365.1. Lineage (NCBI taxonomy): Eukaryota > Fungi > Ascomycota > Dipodascomycetes > Dipodascales > Trichomonascaceae > Sugiyamaella > Sugiyamaella japonica. The sequence continues at coordinate 6,107 of JAJMIG010000129.1, forward strand.
GTACTTTTTCTGAGCAATCTTCTGTTTAATCCGATACAGCGAGAACGGCCGTTTAATAATCTTATAGTACGCTGTCAGCCTCCTATCCGGCAGAGCGTGAAACACATACGCCGCCTTATGATTATCCGTAGGCGACGTCAACTCATACACTCCATCCAGCAGCTTCTTCAACATCTCATTCTCCGACACCGCCGCCCCGCCCGCGCCCGCACCCGCACCCGCACCCCCACCACCGCCATCATCACTCTCACGACTCTCGTTCTCCATTCCTACGCGTATCTGTCCAACATGAACCCAGCTCCCAAACCATCTTCACGGGTTTTTATCCCCCCAGCGCCGCGCGGCGCTGCTCCACCCTCCGGGGGTCGGGGGTCGTGCCTCCGGCGGCTGGGCTCCGCCCAGACCTGGTTGTGCTCGCTTCGCGAGCGTACGAGACCCCCTGCCAGCAGCTCCGAGCACGCTCGCGGAGCGAGCGCATCGGGTCCGGGCAGCGCCCGGCCGCCGGAGGCACGACCCCCTCGCACCTGCCTCCGGCGGCTGGGCTCCGCCCAGACCTGGTTGTGCTCGCTTCGCGAGCGTACGAGTCCCCTCCCGCAGCCCCAAGCACGCTCGCGGAGCGAGCGCAACGGGTCCGGGCAGCGCCCGGCCGCCGGAGGCAGCAGCACCCCGGAGCAAGCACGCGGATTAGTAGTATTATATATAGAGAGCCTAGAAGTGGATGGCCTTGTCGTAGGTGGCCATGGCGGCTTCCTTGAACGCCTCGGAGAGGGTGGGGTGGGCGTGGCAGGTGCGGGCAATGTCTTCGGACGAGGCGCCGTACTCGATGGCGAGCACGGCCTCGGCAATCATCTCGCCGGCGTTGGGGCCAGCAATGTGGACCCCGAGAATGCGGTCAGTGTCCTTGTCGGCGATGATCTTGACAAGGCCTTCGGTGTCGAGATTGGTCTTTGCTCGCGAGTTGGCCAGGAACGGGAACTTGCCGACATTGTATTTGATGCCGGACTCCTTGATCTGCTCCTCGGTCTGGCCCACCCAGGCAAACTCCGGATGGGTATACATGACCGAGGGAATGGCGCCGTAGTTGACATGGCCATGGCCAGACTTGATGTACTCGACGGCGGCAATGCCTTCCTCCTCGGCCTTGTGGGCCAGCATGGGACCAAAGGTGGCGTCGCCAATGACGCGGATATGAGGGTACTTGGTGCGGTACTCCTGGTCAATGACCACGCGGCCGCGCTGGTCGACGTCGACAGCGACGTTTTCGATCTTGAGCCCTTCGGTGAACGGGCGGCGGCCAATGGCCACGAGCAGAACATCGGCGTCCAGCTCCTCCTTCTTGCCAGACTTGGCGTTCTCCACCTCGACCTTGACGGTGTCGCCTTCGAGCTTGCCAGATAGCACTTTGGTGCCGAGCTTGAAGTTGATTCCCTGTTTCTTGAGAGTCTTTTGAGCCAGTTTGGCGAGCTCACCATCGATGCCGGCACCGCCAATGTTGTTCAAGAATTCAATGACCGTGACCTCGGATCCCAGACGAGACCACACCGACGCCATCTCCAGACCAATGATTCCGCCTCCAATAATAGCCAGCTTCTTGGGCACCTCGGTGAGGGCCAGAATGCCTGTCGAGGTGACGATTTTCTTCTCGTCCACCTCAATGCCCGGGAACGGAGTGGGCTCGGAACCCGTGGCAATGATGATGTTCTTGGCCTTTAAAGTGACCTTTTCAGACCCGTCCAACGGCTCGAACTCCACCTCGTGGTCGTTGACAAAACTGCCCGTGCCCTTGAAATAGTCCACCTTGTTCTGCTTGAACAGCAGCTCAATGCCCTTGGTCAGACCCGTCACCGCGTCGTCCTTGGCCTTCATGAACTCGCCCAGATTCACCCGCGCCCCGTCCACCTCGATTCCCCGTTTCTTGGTGTCGTGCAAAATCTGGTGGTACAGATGCGAATTGTTCAACAGCGCCTTGGACGGAATACACCCCACGTTCAAACATGTTCCCCCGGGAATCCCCCGCTTATCAATACAGGCCGTCTTCAGGCCCAGCTGCGCAGCCTTGATCGCTGCCACATATCCTCCTGGGCCTGCGCCAATCACAACCACGTCGTGTTCATCAGAAGCTACATCCACAACTGTTAGTTGGTCCCCGCGAGTGGGGGGTACGTACGAGGTAGGGGCTATGCCTCCGGCGGCTGGGCTCTGCCCAGACCCGTAGCTCCGCTTCGCGGAGGACCTGTTCACTTACCAGAAGCAAGACCTCTTGCATGCTGCCAGACGGCAGACCGCACCGCTACTCGGCCAGTGTGACTCGACACCAGCGAGCTTCTTACAAATGATGACGACGTTCTGAGCATTCTGTTGGTCTGGAATCTCCGTGCTTTTTCAAAGTTCAGACGGGATCAATTGACAATATCAAATGCCAAAACTGTTGCCGTTCAAAAGGTGCTACCACAATAAAGGATTCGCTCGTTATTTATAATAACCTAAAACCTTTGGATATGGATTGGTTAGCAAGCGCGCGGAAATTTAAGGAAGCAGGTTTTTTAGACACTGTCGAATCTCATTGCACGAGGAGCCCTTGCCACCCTTGCCCTGAGATCACGGGTCGCCCGGGGCGGGTTTACCGGTCCGCGGAGATTCAGGGGACAGGGGGACAGGGGGACAGGGGGACAGGGGGCAACGAGTCGAGAGAAACAGAATGCGAGCCACCTACCAGTAGTTTTTTTATTAAATAATGCTTATAAATAGTCAGACGCTCTTGGCCTATGCTTGAGTGTGGAGGAAGCGCTCGAGCGCCCTTCTGGTGCATCGGTTTCGGTGGATATCTTGGGATCAGGTGGTGGTGGCGGTGGAGATCTAGAATAGCGTGGAGAAATGGGTCGGGGTTTCGAAACGCTTCTGGTTCTTCCTCGAATAGGGCTGCGACTGTCACTTGGAGAACGTGATCGAGAGCGGGAAACGGTGGGCGAACGGGACCGGTAACTTCTCCGTCTACTACTACGAGAGTAGCGAGGCGATCTAGAGATGCTCCGATATGAATCCGCAGACCTCGCCCGACGGCCTGATCTGGCTGTCGATAGTGATCTCGACCGTGATCTCGACCGTGAATCATACGACCTGGATCGTGACGATGAACTCGAATATGATCTTGACCTCGATCTCGACCGTGAATCATAAGACCTGGATCGTGACGATGAACTCGAATACGACCTCGAATACGACCTCGATCTCGAACCAGACGATACCGACGGCGATACCGACGGCGACCTCACCGGAAGAGGTCGACTCTTCAAATACTCTCTCATACCCTCGGTAAGACTACCCAATCCAATGGCTGTAAAGTAATTGATCGAGAACCGTGTCGCATCCAGGTCGTCTCCCATTGGCATGATATCTGCCAAAAACGGCCGTAAGAACGGCTCCTTGAATCGCTTGGTCAACTCAGCCAATCCCAGCTCCTGTTTCATTTCTTGAAATAACAACTTCACAAAAATTCTTGAACTCGACGTACTACTAGCCTCTGTCATTTTCACCCACTGGAAAACTTCCCATGACATACTATCAGATGCCAAAATGTATCCAAACATTGTAGCAATGTTTCGCAGTTTACCCGTCTCATAACGATGAATGGTATCGTAATAATGCTCAAACGCCTTCATAAACAGCTCATGCCACTGCTTACCCATTCGACATAACCGAGACCCCACTCCTCCATATACCTTGTTATACGTCTTCTCCTGACTGCAACACTCGACCAACATATTGACAACCTCAATCTCATGACCAGCCGGTACCTGGATTCTCATAAGCTTATGGCACACCTCATCTATAGACATTGTTGACATTACTGTAAGGTAGATGGTTCTTCGCAGGCTAATAAGAGCCGAGTTGGTCATGTCTTGAATGACGGGTTTATCGTCGGTTTTAGAACCATCCACTATTTTCCTGTCTCCACCGTCGTCGTCATTGTCGTTGTCACTGTCCTCTACCTCTTCCTCCTCTTCCTCTTCTTCCTCCTCCTCCTCTTCTTCTCCCTCCTCCTCACTGTCTCCTAAAATATCCTTTTTTATCTGCTTGTAGTTCTCTTCCGTCTCATCGTAATTGCCATCATACTTGAATACATTCAACGTCTCTTCTCCTTTCAACTCATCATCCAGTCCTACCATGTGAATAATCTGCTCGTCTTCTTCAACAAGATCTAGCCCCTCTGGAATAATAACATTATCTCTAAACTGATCTTTGACAATCTGAAACAAGGTCTCAATCATATATTCGGTACGCTTTTCAAGGCTCGACTCACGAAGAATTACTCGTAACCTCTCGAGAACTCCATTGAACGCTGCACTGCTATTTTCCATTAAAAATAGTCCCGCCTCTTTGATGAATCCTACAGCAATCTCTACTGAATCATTTGTAGGATGTAATAGTAGTAAATGCATAATTTCTAGACATAAAATCTCGTGTGCAACCTGCTGATTCACCAAATGCGCCAAGAAGACGCCACTCGCAATACAAGCAGCCTTGTCGTTTCTCTTGTAGCTACGACGAAACTGGATCACCAATCGTCTAACGAGCAGTTCACCAATCTCGGGAATCTTGCTATTAATGACCGCCACTAATGAGGCATACACAGGCGTATAAGACAATGACAATGCTTGAGCCTTCATTATACTTCGACACAGTATTCCTCTGCCTCGGATGATGTTGTGAGAAAACATCAACTGGATGATTTCTTTAATGTTTGCAACATTGACCTTGTTGATTAAACCATTGATTGATTTCTTCAATTTGTCCCATTCCAATCTTTGATACTCTTTGGATGACGATGACCCTGATTTTATGATTTGCTCCTGTAGAACACGAAGTTTTGCAGGAGGGACATATACGCCTCCAGATCGAAGTTCCATCAGACGTTTGTATTCTTGAGCTGGATCTATGGTGGTTTCTGTTGCGACTTCGGTTGCAGTTCCAGACTTTTGTTCCTTCTCACGCTCACGCTCAATGGCCAGTCTCTGTCGCTGAGCTCTTCTGTCTGGATCCACATCGTATAATTTGGGTACACGGGGAGGTTCTCTTTCTGGTTCTACGTCGTACGCTTTAGGCACACGAGACGGTTCAGGCCGACCTGGTCTTTGTTTGTATCTTTGTGGGCTGTCGCTTCGACTGCGACTTCTCTCGTGCCTTTTCTCACGCCCTCTCTCACGCCCTCTCTCACGCCCTCTCTCACGCCCTCTCTCACGCCTCCTCTTCGGTTCAATCCCATTTCCATGCTCGCTGTTACTTCTATCTCTCTTGCCAGATCCAGTTCTATCCAGTGACGCCTGGTCTGGAGCTACTGGCTCTTCATACGGTCTCAATCCTCTGTATGGCCCTGAATCGATCACCTTGCTTTCCGACGACATTCTATCCCCCCTCGTCTTCGTGCTGTCTCTTCTGATGGACTTTTCAAAATGCGAGACGCGAGTATATATATATTTTGATTCATACCCTAACCCCATTTCATGCAAGGGTCCAGTTTACCTGCATGCAATCAGTATTCAAATATATTTTCATTTACTATTTAATTTAATAATTATGTTGCGATTGTAGAGAACGTGGAGAAAAGTGATAAAAACTGTTCGATAGAGCTGTGTGCTAGAATCATTTGTTCCATTTCCAGCCATGACCATAGCCACCACCACCTCCTCCTCCACAGGACCCTGATCGGCAGACATTGACGCTGCTGTACCCACCTCCACATGAACTACACACAGACTGATACTGATACTGACCACAAGAGCTACAACCAAGAAGAGATTTCATCAATTTCAATTTGGCAGTTACTAGAGGGATGATGAATCCTCGCTTATTGAGAGATAAGTTTTCTGAAGAGACATATTCAGCAAACGATCGCTTCTCAATGGCGTGGTAGTTTTCCAATGTGACATCAGAATAGGCATGAGAGTCCGACTGCTCATCGTCTTTTGACTCGGGAACTTGCTTATCCAATGCGACCTCATGAGAAACAGAATGAGAGCTGGACGTCTCTGTATCTTTAGATTCGGGCACTTCTGTCTCATTGTCTTGTTCATCGTCATCGTCACCATCGCTTGTCTCGCTCCAATAGTCGAGTCGTCGAAGAATATGACTGAATGACCATTTCGCGTCAGCAGGATCAGAGCTCTCGTACAGTTCAGTATGACGGAAATCAGCACCCAACGAGTCAATCGGATGACCATCAACAACACTAACAGCTGCACCTGAACCTGGACTGACAGAGCCATCTTCAGGAATAGCTGCTCCCTCACAGATTGACATGCCAGCATGAATAAGGACGATATAGAGCGGTACTGAATTCAAACGCATCGTGCTAAGATATAGTGATAAAAGGATCTTCCCTCAATTACCAGCACTAAGTCCTAGTATATTTATACTTGACTCTCCATACTGTTTTCCTATCCTGGGCTCAGGCGGTTCTAATTATATAGGGGCTAATCCTGAGCCATGAATGAATAAATGACCTTATTAATATAAACTGCTTGCCAAGACTATACGGAAGATTTGAAAGAAATCAGTACTAAAAGAACTACCGCTAAGTCGTAATCCGTACCTCGCTAGCATGTCTCATAATGATTTCATGTCAGTCGATATCCACATACTGCGTATTCTGTATGTACCGATATGAAACTGCTCAGCTTGACGAGCAGCAGGTAACGATAGTGATGAATAGTAAACAGAAACTGTAGAAAATTGTGTTTGGCCGCTTCTACGATTTCCTCAACGCAGAGGTAGAGGTAGAGGTAGAGGTAGAGGTAGAGGTAGAGGTAGAGGTAGAGGTAGAGGTAGAGGTAGAGGTAGAGGTAGAGGTAGAGGTAGAGGTAGAGGTAGAGGTAGAGGTAGAGGCAGAGGTAGAGACAGAGCACAGCCACAAGTTATAAATCTATCACGTACAACACATGAAAACAATAATAGCTGAAATATTTATTAATTAACTTGGATATGAGACTATGAAAAGCTTTATAATCGCAGAAGTGACAAAAGAGAGAATGGAAGGAAAAAAAAATTGCGGAAAAGAAGAATAGACCACCTTACCAAGATGCTATAGCACTGGTAACAGCAGCTGAAGCAACGTATGACAGCGTTGTAGGAACATTAATATCTGGAGTGCAGCAGCCTTCTTCTTCAGAGTCTATTGTATGGGCATTACCTGCACTCCAACCCATAGGGCTGGATGTTATCATTTGTGGACTACCTTGGTATGGTGAAGTTTTTGAAGACACAGTTATAGTTGGTAGCGACACCGACTGAAGAAGATGATAGCCCTTGGATGTGGTTGCTAGCTCTATTTTGCAGTCCGGAGAATGGCATTCTGGAACGACCTGCCAGTCTGGCTGGGCCTCTACTTGGCAATCTCCTTCCTCACAACTGGGAATCACCTGCCAGTCTGGGTGACTTGATTGATCGCAACCTGGCTCTTGGCAGCTCGGAGCTTGGCCCGAAACTGAAATAGATGTTACGATAGATGTTACCAAGGTTTTTGTAGACACAGACTGTGTTTTTGCAGATGTGGAAATAATTGTCGTCGAGTTTGAAGACTTTGTTTTAATCTTACCGGTAGCACCTGCTTTGGATTTCCCTGGACTAGCAGCCTGAGGAAGATTGGGGATTTTAGGAATTGATGGAAGCTGGCCACCAGACGATCCACCCTTGGAAGAACCACCTCCGGACGAACCACCAGACGAGCCACCACCAGACGAACCACCTTTGGATGACCCGCCCCCAGACGATCCACCACCAGACGAGCCACCACCGGACGAGCCACCACCGGACGAGCCACCACCGGACGAGCCACCACCGGACGAACCTCCGCCAGAAGAACCTCCGCCAGAAGAACCTCCGCCAGAAGAACCACCACCAGAAGAACCACCTCCAGACGAGCCACCTCCAGACGATCCACCTCCATGCGAACCGCCTCCAGATGAACCGCCTCCAGATGAACCACCACCAGATGAACCACCACCAGATGAACCGCCACCGGACGAACCGCCACCGGACGAACCGCCACCGGAGGAACCGCCACCGGAGGAACCGCCACCGGACGACCCTCCACCAGAAGAACCACCTCCAGAAGAACCACCTCCAGAAGAACCACCTCCAGAAGAACCACCTCCAGAAGAACCACCTCCGGACGAGCCACCTCCAGACGAACCACCTCCAGACGAACCGCCACCTGATGAACCACCTCCGGATGAACCACCTCCAGATACTCCACCAGCGGCCCCGCCGATGGATCCACCTCCACTAATAGCTCCGCCAACTGATCCAGATTTACCACCACTGATGGCACCTCCAACTGATCCAGATTTACCACCACCGATGGCTCCACCTCCACCACCACTAACGGCGCCACCGACTGATCCAGATTTACCACCACTGATGGCACCTCCAACTGATCCAGATTTACCACCACCGATGGCTCCACCTCCACCACCACCAACGGCGCCACCGACTGATCCGGATTTACCACCACTGATGGCACCTCCAACTGATCCAGATTTACCACCACCGATGGCTCCACCTCCACCACCACTAACGGCGCCACCGACTGATCCAGATTTACCACCACTGATGGCACCTCCAACTGATCCAGATTTACCACCACCGATGGCTCCACCGACTGATCCAAATTTTCCTCCACTAATGGCACCACCAACTGATCCGGATTTACCACCACTGATGGCACCTCCAACGGATCCAGTCTTACCTCCACTGGCAGCCTGACCAACAGATTGACCAGCAGCTTGACCAGCTTGACCAGCTTGACCAGCTTGACCGCCACTGACGGCTTGTCCAACAGATTGACCGGCAGCCTGACTACCACCCACAGCTTGACCAGCTTGACCAACAGCTTGACCAACAGCTTGACCAGCAGCCTGACCACCACTGACGGCGCCGCTCACAGAATGACCAGTGGACTGACCACCAACAGTCTGACCAACAGATTGGCCAGCAGCTTGACCAGCTTGACCACCACCGACGGCTTGACCAACAGATTGACCAACAGATTGACCAGCAGCTTGACCAGCAGCTTGACCAGCTTGACCAGCTTGACCACCACCGACGGCTTGACCAACAGATTGACCAGCAGCTTGAACAGCAGCTTGACCAGCTTGACCGCCACTGACGGCTTGACCAACAGATTGACCAGCAGCTTGACCACCACTGACGGCGCCGCTCACAGAATGACCAGTGGACTGACCACCAACAGTCTGACCAACAGATTGGCCAGCAGCTTGACCAGCTTGACCACCACCGACGGCTTGACCAAAGGATTGACCAGCAGCTTGACCAGCAGCTTGACCAGCTTGACCACCACCGACGGCTTGACCAACAGATTGACCAGCAGCTTGACCAGCAGCTTGACCAACAGATTGACCAACAGATTGACCAGCTTGACCACCACTGACAGCTTGACCAACAGATTGACCAGCAGCTTGACCGCCACTGACAGCGTGACCAACAGATTGACCAGCAGATTGGCCACCGCTAACAGCTCCACCTGTGGATTGACCAACAGCTTGGCCAGCCTGACCAGCTTGACTACCACTGACAGCTTGACCAGTACCAGCGGATCCAGAATTACCACCACTCACGGATCCTCCAATAGATTGACCGGCAGACTTACCTCCACCAACGGACTGGCCACCAGTTACACCACCGACAGACTCGCCAGAATTCATAGAATGGCCTTCGACATTAGCATTAGAATTAGCATTGGCATTGGCAGAGGCAGAAGCAGAAGCAACACCTGGCTGATTGACTTGTGACATGATTGATTGCTGAGGTTGATTGACCCATGGCATTGAATTGGGTTGAGAATTGACAACATTAGCTGTGGCAGCAGCAGATGCTGTTATCTGTGCCAAGGGCTGGCTGTTTGCTGCACTTGGTTGAGCATTCATGTGAGATTCCGGCTGATGGGCTTCAGGAGCCGAGTTGACGGCATTCGCCGTCGCAGCAGCATTAGCAGTAGCTTGAGCTTCAGGTTGATTGGCTACGGGCACAGAATTGACAATGTTTGCTGTAGGCTGAGGCTTGGGTTGATTGGCTTCTGGGATAGAGTTGACAGCGTTGGCTGTGGCGGCGGCATTGACATTAGCAGTAGCAGCGTTGGCAGTAGGCTGTGCTACAGGTTGCTGGCCTGCTATGTTGGCCGTAGGCTGTGCTCCGGGCTGATGTGCTTGAGGAGCCGAGTTGACGGCAGTCGCAGCAGCATTAGCATTAGCAGTAGCTTGAGCTTCAGGTTGGTGCCCCTCAGGAACCGAGTTCACGGCATTGACTGTGGGCTGCGCTTCCGGTTGATGACCCTCAGCAACCGGGTTGACCGCATTCGCAGTTGCAGCAGCATTGACATTAGTAGTAGCTTGAGCTTCAGGTTGGTGGCCCTCGGGCACAGAATTGACCGCGTTGGCCGTAGGCTGAGACTCGGGTTGATGAGCTTGAGGAACAGAGTTGACGGCATTCGCGGTCGCAGCAGCATTGACATTAGCAGTAGCTTGAGCTTCAGGTTGGTGGCCCTCAGGAACCGAGTTTACGGCACCGACTGTGGGTTGAGCTTCCGGTTGATCAGCTTGAGGAACCGAGTCGACGCCATTGGCAGTCGCAACAGCATTACCGTTAGCAGTAGCTGGAGCTTCAGGTTGGTTGGCCCCAGGAGCGGCCTGATGTCCTTCAGGAGCTGAGTTGACGACATTCGCGGTAGCGGCAGCATTGGCATTAGCTGTCGCTTGAGCCTCAGGTTGGTTGGCCACTGGTACAGAATTTACCGCATTGACAGTGGCCGGAGCTTCAGGTCGGTTGGCCTCAGGAGTAGTCTGATGTCCTTCAGGAACAGAGTTGACGGCATTCGCGGTAGCGGCAGCATTAACATTAGCAGTAGCTTGAGCTTCAGGCTGATGGCCCTCAGATGCCATGTTGACAGCATTGCCAGTGGGGTGAGACTCGGGTTGACTTGCTTGAGGAACAGAGTTGACAGCATTCGCAGTAGCCTGGGCCTCCGGTTGGCTGGCCGGGCTTTCAGGTTGATGTCCTTCAGGAGCGGAGTTGACAGCATTCGCAGTCGCAGCGGCATTGACATTAGCGGTCGCTTGAGCTTCTGGTTGACTGCCTACAGGCACGGAATTGACAGCAGTGGCCGGAACTTCAGGTCTGTCGGCCTCAGGAGCAGTCGGATGTGCTTCAGGAGAAGAATTGATAGCATTCGCGGTAGCGGCAGCATTAGCAGTAGCTTGAGCCTCTGGTTGACTACCTACAGGCACTGAATTGACAGCAGTAGCTTGAGCTTCAGGTCTGTTGGCCCCAGGAACAGTATGATGTCCTTCAGGAGCCGTGTTGACGGCATTCGCAGTAGCTGCGGCATTGACATTAGCGGTCGCTTGAGCTTCCGGTTGACTGGCCACTGGCACAGAATTGACAGCGTTGGCAGTACCAGCGGGTGCGCTCGCCTGAGTCCCGGGTTGGTATCCTTCAGGAGCAGAATTGACAGCATTCGCGGTAGCGGCGGCATTAGCAGTAGCTTCAGCTTCAGGCTGATGGCCCTCAGGCGCCAAGTTTACAGCATTAGCCGTCGGCTGGGCCTCTGGTTGATTTCCTTGAGGAATCGAGTTAACGGTGGGTTGAGCCTCGGGTTGGTTGGCTTCAGGAGCCGAGTTGACGGCGTTGGCAGTCGCAGCAGCATTAGCGGTAGCTTGAGCTTCAGGCTGCTGTCCTCCAGGGGCTGAATTGACAGCATTGGCAGTAGGCCAGGTTTCCGGCTGATGCCCTTCAGGTACAGGATTAGCAGTATTGTCGGTGCCAGCTGGTGCACTCGCCTGAGCTTCCGGCTGATAGACTCCAGGAGCAGAATTTACGGCGTTCGCAGTTGCAGCAGCATTAGCAGTAGCTTGAGCTTCAGGCTGATTACTGCCAGGCATAGAATTGACAGCATTGACAGTGGGCTGGGCCTCTGGCTGTTTGGCTTCAGGAGCCGATTGGACAGCATTGACAGTGGGCTGAGCCTCGGGTCGGTTGGTCTCAGGAACAGAGTTGACAGCATTCGTAGGCTGGGCCTCTGGTTGATTTACTTGGGGAACAGAATTGACAGCATTAGCGGTACCAGCTGGTGCGCTCGGCTGAGCCCCGGGTTGGTACCCTTCAGGAGCAGAGTTGACAGCATTAGCAGTTGCAGCAGCGTTAGCATCAGGCCGATGGACTTCAGGAACGGAGTTGACGACATTTCCAGTAGCAGCAGTGTTAGCAGCGGCAGGAACACCAGATTGATATCCCTCGGGAGCAGCAGAGTTTACAGCATTGGCTGTGGCAGCTGCATTGCCACTGGCCGGAGCTTCAGCCTGGCTGTCTACGGCGGCAGAATTAGCACCATTGACAGAACCAGCTGGAGCTTCAGATTGAAGGGCTTGAGGAGCTGAGTTGATGGCGTTAGCAGTTGCAGCAGCATTGGCGGTAGCTTGAGCTTCAGGCACAGAATTGACACCATTGACAGTAGGTTGAGTATTGGGCTGATTGACTTCAGGCGCCGAGTTGACAGCATTCGCGGTCGCAGCTGCGTTTGCAGTGGCCTGAGCTTCAGGTTTATGACCCTCAGGAACCGAGTTTACGGCATTGACTGTGGGTTGCGCTTCCGGTTGATGACCCTCAGGAACCGAGTTAACAGCGTTGGCTGTGGGCTGAGACTCGGGTTGATGAGCCTGAGGAACAGAGTTGACGGCATTCGCGGTCGCAGCAGCATTAACATTAGCAGTAGCTTGAGCTTCAGGCTGATGGCCCTCGGGCACCGAGTTGACCGCGTTGGCCGTAGGCTGAGCCTCAGGTTGGTTGGCTTCGGGAACTGAATTGACAGCGTTGGCAGTTGCAGCAGCATTAGCATTAGCAGTAGCTTGAGCTTCAGGCACAGAATTGACAGCATTGGCCGTAGGCTGAGCTTCGGGAGTTGCAGCAGCGTTGGCGAACCCTGGAGCTTCAGAGTGGTAAGCTTCAGGTACAGAATCGATAGCATTGGCCGTTGCAGCAGCATTCACATTAGCAGTTGCAGGGGCTTCAGATTGAAGGGCTTCATGAGCAGCAGTGACGGGGGCTTGTGGCTGCTGTTCTTCGGGAACTGAATTAACAGCATTGACAGTAGGATGAGCCTCGGGCCGATTGGCCTCAGGAACTGTCTGATGTCCTTCAGGAACAGAATTGGCATCGTTGGCGGTTGCCACAGCATTAGCAGTAGCCTGAGCTTCAGGCTGGCTGGCTACAGGCACAGAATTAATAGCATTGGCGGTAGGCTGAGCTTCCGGTTGCACGCTATTGGCCGCATTGGCGCTCGCAACAGCATTAGCAGTAGCTTCAGGCCGATGGTCTTCAGGAACAGAGTTGACATTAGCAGTCGCGGCAGCTTCAGGCTGGTATGCTCCTGGGGCAGAGTTAACAGCATTAGCATTAGCAGTTGCAGCAGCGTTGGCTGTGGCAGGAGCTTCTGGTTGATAGCCCTCAGGAGCGGAGTTGACAGCATTGGCGGTAGCATCAGCATTAGCATTGGCAGTAGCTGGTGCTTCAGGCTGGTAAGCCCCAGGAGCAGAGTTAGCAGCATTAGGAGTCGCAGCAGCATTGGCAGCTGCAGGAGCTTCAGGTTGGTATTGTCCAGGGACAGAGTTAACTGCGTTAGCTGAAGCAGCTGCGTTGGCAGTGACTGGAGCTTCAGGCTGCTGTCCTTCAGGAACTGAGTTAACAGGATTAGCAGTCGCAGGAGCGTTGAGAGAGGGCTGTGCTTCGGGTTGTTGGCCTTGAGGAGCCGAGTCAACAGCATTGGCAGTAACAGCAGCATTAGCAGTTGCCTGAGAGTCAGGCTGATATCCTTGAGCAGAGTTCACAGCAGTGGGAGGCCCAAAGTCATGGGCATGGTCATCATAAGGAGACGCAGTAGATTGAGGCTGGTTTCCTTGGATTCCAGGAGATTCAGACTGATGAGCGTCAGGAGCGGAGTGGATAGCTTCGGCGGTCGCTGCAGCGTTGGCAGTAGCTGGAGCTTCAGGTTGGTATCCCCCAGGAGCTGAGTTGGCAGCATTGGCGGTAGCAGCAGCGTTAGCATTGGCAGTGGCTGGTACTTCAGGCTGGTTGGCCCCGGGTGCGGTGTTAGCGGCATTAGGAGTCGCAGCAACGTTGGCAGTGACTGGCACGCCAGGCTGGTAAGCCCCAGGAGCAGAGTTAACAACATTTGCAGTCGCAGCTGCGTTGGCAGTTGCGGGAGCCTCAGGCTTGTATTCTCCATGGGCGGAATTAGCACCATTAGCATTAGCATTTGCATTAGCAGTAGCAGAAGCAGCAGCAGCAGCATTGGCCGTGGCAGGAGCTTCAGGTCGCTGTTCTCCAGGTGCAGAATTGATCGCGTTGGCAGTAGCAGCTGCATTAGCAGTGGCAGGAGCTTCAGGCTGCTGTCCTTCAGGAGCAGAATTAACAGCATTGGCAGTAGCAGCTGGGTTAGCTGTGGCGGGCATCTCAGGTTGCTGTACTTCAGGAGCAGAGTTGACAGGATTAGCTGCATTGACTGTGGGCTGTTGGCCCTGAGGAGCAGAGTTAACAGCGTTGGCAGTAGCAGCAGCATTAGCGGTAGCGGGAGAGCCAAAGTCATGGGCATGGTCATCATAGGGAGATGCCGAAGCAATAGCAGGAGCGTTGGCAGTCGCGTGAGCTTCAGGTTGCTGTCCTGCAGAAGCAGGAGCTGAATTGACAGCATTCGCGGTAGCAGCTGCATTGGCATTGGCAGTGGCGGGAGCTTCAGGTTGCTGAGCTTCGGGGGCTGAGTTCACAGCATTGGCGGAAGCAGCAGCATTTGCAGTAGCAGGAGCTTCTTCCTGTTGGCCCTCAGGAGCCGAATTGACAGCATTTGCAGTAGCAGCAGCGTTTGCGGTTGCGGGAGCTTCTTGCTCTTGTCCTTCAGGAACAGAATTAACGGCATTTGCTGTAGCAGCAGCATTGGCAGTAGCGGGAGAACCAAAGTCGTGGGCATGGTCATCATAAGGAGACGGAGCAGCGTTGCCAGTCGCTTGGGAATCGGGTTGTTGGCCTTCGACAGCTGAGTTCACGGCATTTGCAGTAGCAGCAGCGTTGGCAGTCGCTGGGGCTTCTGGCTGCGGTGTCTCAGGAGCCGAATTCACGGCATTAGCTGTAGAAGCAGCAGCATTGGCAGTAGCGGGAGCTTCTTGCGGTTGTCCTTCGGGAGCTGCGGGAGCCGAGTTCACTGCGTTTGCAGTAGTTCCAGCGTTGGCTGTCGCCTGACCTTCTTGCTGCTGTCCTTCAGGAGCCGAGTTCACGACATCTGCAGTAGCAGCAGCGTTGGCGGTAGCGGGAGAACCAAAGTCATGAGCATGATCATCATAAGGAGACGCAGCAACATTTGCAGTAGCAGGAGTTTCTTGCTGTTGTCCTTCGGGAGCTGCGGGGGCCGAGTTCACGGCGTTTGCAGTAGCTCCAGCGTTGGCTGTCGCCTGACCTTCTTGCTGCTGCACTTCAGGAGCTGAATTCACAGAGTTTGCAGTCGCGGCAGCATTGGCGGTAGCGGGAGCTTCTTGGTGCTGTCCCTCAGGAACAGAATTAACGGCATTGGCAGTAGCGGGAGAACCAAAGTCGTGGGCATGATCATCATAAGGAGACGGAGCAGCGTTGACAGTCGCTTGAGAATCGGGTCGTTGGCCTTTGACAGCTGAGTTCACGGCATTAGCAGTAGCAGCAGCATTGGCAGTAGCGGGAGCTTCTTTCGGTTGTCCTTCGGGAGAAGAATTCACAGTATTCGCAGTAGCAGCAGCGTTGGCGGTTCCGGGAGCCTCTTGCTGCTGTCCTTCAGGAGCCGAGTTCACGGCATTTGCAGTAGCAGCAGCGTTGGCGTTAGCGGGAGCACCAAAGTTATGAGCATGATCGTCATAAGGAGATGCAGAGGCAATAGCAGCAGCGCTGGCAGTCGCGGGAGCTTCTTGCTGCTGTCTCTCAGGAGCAGAATTCACGGCATTAGCAGTGGCAGCAGCGTTGGCAGTCGCTGGGGCTTCAGATTGCTGTCCTTCAGGAACAGAGTTGATGGCGCTGGCGGTCGCAGCAGCATTGACTGTGGCTGGGGCTGCTGACTGGTAGGCCTCAGGAGCAGAGTTAACTGCGTTGGCAGTGGGAGAACCAAAGTTATGGGCATGGTCATCATAAGGAGACGCAGCAGATTGAGGCTGATTTCCTTGGATTGCAGACTGATGAGCTTCAGGAGCGGAGTTGACAGCATTGGCGGTAGCAGCAGCATTGGCAGTGGCTAGTGATTCGGGCTGGTAAGCCCCAGGAGCAGGGTTAGCGGCATTACCAGTAGCAGCAGCATTGACCGTGGCAGGAGCTTCAGGTCGCTGTTCTTCAGGTGCAGAGTTAACAGCATCAGCGGTAGCAGCAGCATTGACCGTGGCAGGAGCTTCAGGTCGCTGTTCTTCAGGTGCAGAGTGAACAGCATCAGCGGTAGCAGCAGCGTTAGCAGTGGCCGGAGCTTCAGGTCGCTGTTCTTCAGGTACAGAGTTAACAGCATTAGCAGTAGCAGCAGCGTTAGCAGTGGCCGGAGCTTCGGGCCGCTGTTCTTCAGGTACAGAGTGAACAGCATTAGCAGTAGCAGCATCGTTAGCAGTGGCCGGAGCTTCGGGTCGCTGTTCTTCAGGTGCAGAGTTAACAGCATTAGCAGTAGCAGCAGCGTTAGCAGTGGCCGGAGCTTCGGGTCGCTGTTCTTCAGGTGCAGAGTTAACAGCATTAGCAGTAGCAGCAGCGTTAGCAGTGGCCGGAGCTTCGGGCCGCTGTTCTTCAGGTACAGAGTTAACAGCATTAGCAGTAGCAGCATCGTTAGTAGTGGCAGGAGCTTCAGATTGGTATGGTCCAGGGGCGGAGTTAACAGCATTAGCATTAGTACTAGCGGCAGCGTTAGCAGTAGCAGGAGCCTCAGGTTGGTGGGAATCAGGAGCCGAATTCGCGGCATCTGCAGTAGCAGCAGCGTTTGCAGTGACTGGAGCTTCAGACTGTTGTCCTTCAGGAGCGGAATTAACGGCATTCGCAGTCGCAGCAGCGTTGGCAGTTGCTGGAGCTGCATTGTCAGTGACTGGGGCTTCCTGCTTATGCTCTTCAGGTGCAGAGTCAACAGCTTCAGATGGGTGTCCCTCAGGAGCAGAGTTCAGACCACTGGCAGTTACTGCCCCATTAGCCGTCGCCGCAGCTTCAGAGTTGTGGCTCTCAGGAGCAGAGTTGAGACCATTGGCCGTCACAGCTCCATTAGCAGTGGCAGCAGCTTCTGACTGGTAAGCTTCTGACGCAGGATTGACGGCATCAGCGGTTGCAGCGGCAGCGGCATTCGCAGTGGCCGAAGCTCCAGGTTGGTATCCGTCAGCAGCAGAACCGACAGCATTGGCAGTGGGCTGAGCTTCAGGAACAGAGTTGGCAGCATAGGCAGTACCGCCAGAGTTAGCTGTAGGCTGAGCACCAGACCGCTGTGCCTCGGGAACAGAGTTGACAGCATTCGCGGAGGCAGCAGCATTGGCGGTAGCTGGGGCCTCAGTTTGATGGGCCTCAGGAGCAGAGTTCACGGCATTTGCGGTAGCAGCAACATCAGCTGTCGCGGGAGCCTCAGGTTGCTGGCCTTCGGGAGCAGAATTTACAGCGTTCGCGGTGGCAGCAGCATTAGCTGTCGCGGGAGCCTCTACCTGGTGAGCATCAGGAGCTGAGTTAACAGCAGCGTTAGCAGTGGCAGGAGCTTGAGCTTCAGGTTGAGAAGCCTCAGGCGCAGAGTTGATAGCGTTGGCAGTAGCAGCTGCGTTAGCGGTCGCCTGAGAATCAGGTTGATATGCCCCGGGTGCAGAGTTAACAGCGTTGGCGGTTGCGGGGACCTCTTGTTGCGGTCCCTCGGGAACCGAGTTCACAGCATTGGCAGTGGCAGCAGCGTTACCAGTCACTTGAGAATCAGGCTGATGCACTTCAGGAGCAGAGTTAACAGCATTGGCAGTAGCAGCAGCATTGGCGGTGGCGGGAGAGCCAAAGTCGTGAGCATGGTCATCGTAAGGAGATGGAGCAGCGTTGGCCGTCGCGGGAGCTTCAGGCTGCTGTCCCTCAGGAGCAGAGTTGACAGCGTTCGCGGTAGCAGCAGCATTAGCGGTCGCAGGGGCCTCTGGTTGCTTTCCTTCGGGAACAGAGTTCACAGCATTTGCAGTAGCAGCAGCATTTGCCGTAGCAGGAGCCTCAGGCTGGTGGGCATCAGGAGCCGGATTCACAGCATTGGCGGAGGCAGCAGCGTTAGCGGTAGCTGGGGCTTCAGGTTGATGACCTGGACCTTCAGGTGCGGAATTAATGGCTTCAGCTGTCGCTGCAGCGTTAGCACTAGCAGGAGCTTCAGACGCCTGTCCTCCTGCTGGAGCAGATTTGATAGCATTCGCGGTAGCAGCAGCGTCGGCAGTTGCCTGACCGCCAGGCTGGTAAGCGTCAGGAGCTGAATTCACAGCGTTTGCTGTAGCTGCAGCATTGGCAGTAGCGGGAGAGCCAAAGTCATGGGCATGGTCATCGTAAGGAGACGGAGCAGCGTTGGCAGTCGCTTGAGAATCGGGCTGCTGGCCTTCGGGAGCTGAGTTCACGGCATTAGCAGTGGCAGCAGCGTTGGCTGTCGCCTGACCTTCTTGCTGCTGTGCTTCAGGAGCTGAATTCATAGCGTCTGCACTCGGAACAGCATTGGCGGTAGCGGGAGCTTCTTGCTGGTGTCCCTCAGGAGCTGAGTTCACAGCATTAGCAGTGGCAGCAGCGTTACCGGTCGCTTGAGAATCAGGCTGATTCACTTCAGGAGCAGAGTTAACGGTATTGGCAGTAGCAGCAGCATTGGCAGTGGCAGGAACTTGAGCTTCAGGTTGAGAAGCCTCAGGCGCAGAGTTGATAGCGTTAGCAGTAGCGACTGGATTGGCAGTGGCAGGGGCTTCGGGCTGATGGCCCTCGGGAGCTGAAGTGATGGCCCCAGCTGTCGCTGCAGCGTTAGCAGTAGCAGGAGCTTGAGGTTGCTGTTCTTCGGGTGCTGAATTCACAGCGTTAGCAGTCGCTGCAGCATTCGCAGTTGCCTGACCGTCGGGCTGGTAGGTATCAGGAGCAGCATTGGCGGTGGCAGCAGCATTAGCGGTCGCTTGGCTTTCAGGTTGATGGGCCTCAGGTGCAGAGTTAACAGCATTGGCGGTTGCGGGGGCCTCTTGCTGCTGTCCTTCAGGAGCTGAGTTCACAGCATTGGCAGTAGCAGCAGCATTGGCAGTCACGGGAGCTTCGGGTTTCTGTTCTTCAGGAGTGGGAGCAGCATTCACAGCATTGGCAGTCGCCGGTGCTTCTGGCGGCTGTCCTTCAGGAGCAGAATTCACGGCATTCGCCGTAACAGCAGCATTAGCGGTAGCTGGAGAACCAAAGTCGTGGGCATGGTCGTCATAAGGAGATGCAGCAGCGTTGACAGTCGCAGGGGCTTCTGGCTGCCGGCCCGCAGGAGCTGAATTGATCGCATTCGCAGTGGCAGCAGCGTTGGCTGTCGCCTGACCTTCTTGCTGCTGTGCTTCAGAAGCTGAATTCACAGCGTTTGCACTCGGAACAGCATTGGCGGTAGCGGGAGCTTCTTGCTGGTGTCCCTCAGGAGCCGAATTCACGGCATTTGCCGTAGCAGCAGCGTTGCCAGTGGCAGGGGCCTCTGGCTGTTGTCCTTCAGGAACAGAATTAATGGCATTTGCTGTTGCAGCAGCATTGGCAGTAGCGGGAGAGCCAAAGTCGTGAGCATGGTCATCATAAGGAGACGGAGCAGCGTTGGCAGTCGCTTGAGAATCGGGTTGCTGGCCTTCAGGAACTGAGTTCACAGCATTCGCGGTGGCAGCAACATTGGCAGTAGCGGGAGAGCCAAAGTCGTGGGCATGGTCATCATAAGGAGATGGAGCAGCGTTGGCAGTCGCTTGAGAACCGGGCTGCTGGCCTTCGGGAGCTGAGTTCACGGCATTAGCAGTGGCAGCAGCGTTGGCTGTCGCCTGACCTTCCTGCTGCTGTACTTCAGCAGCTGAATTCGCAGCGTTTGCAGTCGCAGCAGCATTGGCTGTAGCGGGAGCTTCTTGCTGGTGTCCCTCAGGAGCTGAGTTCACGGCATTTGCAGTGGCAGCAGCGTCGGCTGTTGCGGGACCCTCCTGCTGCTGTCCCTCTGGAGCGGAGTTCACGGCATTCGCGGCAGCAGCAGCATTGGCGGTAGCAGTAGCTCCAGGCTGCTGACCTTCGGGTGCTGAGTTCACAGCATTCGCAGTGGCAGCGGCGTTCGCAGAAGCGGGAGAACCAAAGTCATGAGCATGGTCGTCATAAGGAGACGCGGAAGCAATAGGAGGAGCGCTGACAGTCGCGGGAGCTTCCTGCTGCTGTCCCTCTGGAGCAGAGTTGACAGCGTTCGCACTCGCAGCAGCAATGGCCGTAGCAGGAGCTTCTTGTTGTTGGCCTTCAGGCACTGAGTTCACAGCATTCGTGGTGGCAGCAGCATTGGCAGTAGCGGGAGCTTCTTGCTGCTGGCCTTCAGGAGCCGAGTTCACAGCATTCGCGGTAGCAGCGGCATTGGCGGTAGCAGGAGCTTCTTGTTGTTGGCCTTCAGGAACTGAATTCACAGCATTCGCGGTGGCAGCAGCATTGGCAGTAGCAGGAGCTTCCTGCTGTTGGCCTTCAGGAGCAGAGTTGACAGCATTAGCGGTAGCAGCAGCATTGGCAGTTGCGGGAGCTTCAGCTTGCTGAGCTTCGGGAGCAGAGTTAACAGCGTTCGCACTCGCAGCAGCAATGGCCGTAGCAGGAGCTTCCTGCTGTTGGCCTTCAGGAGCAGAGTTGACAGCATTCGCGGTAGCAGCGGCATTGACGGTAGCAGGAGCTTCTTGTTGTTGGCCTTCAGGAACTGAGTTCACAGCATTCGCAGTGGCAGCAGCACTGGCAGTAGCGGGAGCTTCTTGCTGTTGGCCTTCAGGAGCCGAGTTCACGGCATTTGCAGCAGCAGGAGCGTTGGCGGTAGCGGGAGAGCCAAAGTCGTGAGCATGGTCATCGTAAGGAGATGGAGCAGCGTTCGCAGTCGCTTGAGATTCGGGCTGCTCTCCCTGAGGAACAGAGTTAACAGCATTCGCGGTAGCAGCAGCATTAGCAGTCGCGGGAGCTTCAGCCTGCTGGGCTTCGGGAGCTGAATTCACTGCGTTTGCAGTCGCAGCAGCATTGGCTGTAGCGGGAGCTTCTTGCTGCTGCCCCTCGGGAGCCGAATTCACGGCATTTGCAGTAGTAACAGCGTTGGCAGTGGCAGGGGCCTCTTGCTGATGTCCTTCAGGAGCCGAATTGAGCGCATTCGCGGAGGCAACAGCGTTGGCCGTTGCGGGAGCTTCTTGCTGTTGGCCTTTAGGAGCCGAGTTCACGGCGTTTGCAGTAGCAGCAGCGTTAGCGGTAGCTGGAGCTTCCTGCTGCTGGCCTTCAGGAGCCGAATTGACGGCATTTGCAGTCGCAGCAGCATTGGCAGTAGCGGGAGAGCCAAAGTCGTGGGCATGGTCATCATAAGGAGACGGAGCAGCGTTTGCAGTCGCTTGCGAATCGGGTTGCTGTACTCCAGGAGCTGAGTTAACGACATTCGCTGTAGCGGCTGCATTGGCATTGGCATCGGCGGTGGCGGGAGCTTCAGGCTGCTGGGCTCCAGGAGCTGAGTTCACAGCATTTGCAGTGGCAGCAGCGTTGGCGGTTGCCGGAGCCTCTTGCTGCTGGCCTTCAGGAGCAGAATTAACGGCATTTGCAGTAGCAGCAGCGTTGGCAGTAGCGGGAGAACCAAAGTCGTGGGCATGGTCATCGTAAGGAGACGGAGCAGCGTTCGCAGTCGCTTGAGAATCGGGCTGCTGTAGTCCAGGAGCCGAGTTAACAGCATTCGCGGTAGCAGCTGCATTGGCATTGGCATCGGCATCGGCAGTGGTGGGAGCTTCAGCTTGCTGAGCTTCGGGAGCTGAGTTCACAGCATTGGCAGAGGCAGCTGCATTAGCAGTCGCTTGAGCATCAGGTTGGTAGGCCTGAGGAGCTGAGTTCACAGCATTGGCGGAGGCAGCAGCATTGGCAGTAGCGGGAGAACCAAAGTCATGAGCATGGTCATCGGAAGGAGATGGAGCAGCGTTTGCAGTCGCTTGAGAATCGGGCTGCTGGCCTTCGGGAGCCGAGTTCACGGCATTAGCAGTGGCAGCAGCGTTGGCAGTCGCCTGACCGTCGGGCTGGTAGGTATCAGGAGCAGCATTGGCAGTGGCAGCAGCATTGGCAGTAGCGGGAGAACCAAAGTCATGAGCATGGTCATCATAAGGAGACGGAGCAGCGTTTGCAGTCGCTTGAGAATCGGGCTGCTGTCCCTCAGGAGCTGAGTTAACAGCATTCGCTGTAGCGGCTGCATTGGCATTGGCATCGGCGGTGGCGGGAGCTTCAGGCTGCTGGGCTCCAGGAGCTGAGTTCACAGCATTTGCAGTGGCAGCAGCGTTGGCGGTTGCCGGAGCCTCTTGCTGCTGACCTTCAGAATTAACGGCATTTGCAGTAGCAGCAGCGTTGGCAGTAGCGGGAGAACCAAAGTCGTGGGCATGGTCATCGTAAGGAGACGGAGCAGCATTCTCAGTCGCTTGAGAATCGGGCTTCTGGCCTTCGGGAGCTGAGTTCACGGCATTAGCAGTGGCAGCAGCGTTGGCTGTCGCCTGACCTTCCTGCTGCTGTACTTCAGCAGCTGAATTCACAGCGTTTGCAGTCGCAGCAGCATTGGCTGTAGCGGGAGCTTCTTGCTGGTGTCCCTCAGGAGCTGAGTGCACGGCATTTGCGGTTGCAGCAGCGTTAGCAGTGGCAGGGGCCTCTGGCTGTTGTCCTTCAGGAGCAGAATTAACGGCATTTGCTGTAGCAGCAGCATTGGCAGTAGCGGGAGAGCCAAAGTCGTGAGCATGGTCATCGTAAGGAGACGGAGCAGCGTTCGCAGTCGCTTGAGAATCGGGGTGCTGTAGTCCAGGAGCTGAGTTAACAGCATTCGCGGTAGCAGCTGCATTGGCATTGGCATCGGCATCGGCAGTGGCGGGAGCTTCAGCTTGCTGAGCTTCGGGAGCTGAGTTCACAGCATTGGCAGAAGCAGCTGCATTAGCAGTCGCTTGAGCATCAGGTTGGTAGGCCTGAGGAGCTGAGTTCACAGCATTGGCGGAGGCAGCAGCATTAGCAGTGGCGGGAGAACCAAAGTCGTGGGCATGGTCATCATAAGGAGACGAACCAGCATTCTCAGTCGCTTGAGAATCGGGCTGCTGTACTCTAACAGCAGAGTTCACAGCATTGGCGGAGGCAGCTGCATTGGCAGTAGCAGGAGCTTCTTGCTGTTGTCCTTCGGGAGCTGCGGGAGCCGAGTTCACGGCGTTTGCAGTCGCTTGCGAATCGGGTTGCTGTACTCCAGGAGCTGAGTTCACAGCATTGGCGGAGGCAGCAGCATTGGCGGTAGCGGGTGAGCCAAAGTCATGAGCATGGTCATCGTAAGGAGATGGAGCAGCGTTCGCAGTCGCTTGAGAATCGGGCTGCTGTACTCCAGGAGCTGAGTTCACAGCATTGGCGGAGGCAGCTGCATTGGCAGTCGCGGGAGCTTCAGCCTGCTGTCCTTCGGGACCTGAGTTCACAGCATTTGCAGTGGCAGCGGCGTTAGCGGTAGCGGGAGAACCAAAGTCATGAGCGTGATCATCGTAAGGAGACGTAGCAGCATTGGCAGCAGCGTTCGCAGTCGCTTGAGAATCGGGCTGCTGTACTCCAGGAGCCGAGTTAACAGCATTGGCGGAGGCAGCTGCATTGGCATTGGCATCGGCAGTGGCGGGAGCTTCAGCTTGCTGAGCTTCGGGAGCTGAGTTAACAGCATTGGCGGAGGCAGCAGCATTGGCAGTTGCTTGAACGTCAGGTTGGTACGCCCCAGGAGCTGAGTTCACAGCATTTGCAGTGGCAGCAGCATTGGCAGTAGCGGGAGAGCCAAAGTCGTGGGCATGGTCATCATAAGGAGACGGAGCAGCGTTCGCAGTCGCTTGAGAATCGGGCTGCTGTACTCCAGGAGCTGAGTTAACAGCATTGGCGGAGGCAGCTGCATTGGCAGTCGCTTGAGCGTCAGGTTGGTACGCCCCAGGAGCTGAGTTCACAGCATTGGCGGAGGCGGCAGCATTGGCAGTCGCTTGAGCGTCAGGTTGGTACGCCCCAGGAGCTGAGTTCACAGCATTTGCAGTGGCAGCAGCATTGGCAGTAGCGGGAGAGCCAAAGTCGTGGGCATGGTCATCATAAGGAGACGGAGCAGCGTTCGCAGTCGCTTGAGAATCGGGCTGCTGTACTCCAGGAGCTGAGTTCACAGCATAGGCGGAGGCAGCTGCATTAGCAGTCGCTTGAGCGTCTGGTTGGTAGGCCTGAGGAGCTGAGTTCACAGCATTGGCGGAGGCAGCAGCATTAGCAGTGGCAGGAGAGCCAAAGTCATGAGCATGGTCATCATAAGGAGAAGGAGCAGACTGAGGTTGGGCTCCCTGGATTCCTGTAGGCGCACCATTGTTATCTGAACCATCCTGGACGGCACCAGCGCCGGTGGGAGAACCAAAGTCGTGAGCATGGTCATCATAGGGAACCGCAGAAGCAATAGCAGCAGCGTTGGCGGTTGCTTGAGCAGGATTGTCTCCAGCAGCAATAGCTGACGCCACAACATTATCAGCAATACTGGCAGACACTGCGTACTGATCGTTTGCGGCAGAGGCCTCGGCGACAGCAGCAGCGGAAGCGACAGCGGAGTTCACAGGTTGGTCGGCCCCCGGATTCTGTGCAGTTGCACCAGCGTCAGCGTTGGCAGTTGCCTCCGCCGGCAGATAAGCATTGTTAGGGGCAGGTGCCGAGTTATCAGCATTGGCAGCATTGGCATCTGCATTTCCCGGCCAACTGTTTTCGGAGGCATCCCCAGTGTTAACAGGTCCACTAGCTCCAGCAGCGTTTGTTGCATCAGAATTGCCACCGCCGTTCGAGATGGGAGCCTCGAGGTCATCATTGGGGCCCGTCAAGTCGCCAGATTGAGTGTTGCCGTCTGCTCCCTGAGAATTCTGGTCAGCGCTGGTGTATGTTCCAGCGGTATCAGTGCCTTGGCTCTGGGCGTCCGCAGTACTGTCGGACGATGACTGGTGATCGTCAGAGTCAACGCCCCCTCCACCTGATGAGTCAGTTCCTTCATCGAGCCCGGAGAGCTTTCCAGAATCACTGCTATCGTAATTGTCTGTGCTGTCGTCGGATGTTGTTTCAGAATCAGCAACACCAGTACTGTCATCGGTTGTTGCCTCGGAATCACCAGCACCAGAGCTATCATCGGTTGTGGTTTCAGAATCACCAGCACCAGTACTGTCATCGGTAGTTGCTTCGGAATCAGCAGCGCCAGAGCTATCATCGGTTGTTGCTTCAGAATCATCAGCACCGGTGCTATCCTCGTTTTCAACTGGTGCTTCGGAATCATCAGCACCAGTGCTATCCTCGGTTTCAGCTGGTGCTTCGGAATCATCAGCACCAGTGCTATCCTCGCTTTCAGCTGGTGCTTCGGAATCATCAGCACCAGTGCTATCCTCGGTTTCAGCAGGTACTTCGGAATCATCAGCTCCGGTGCTGTCATCTGTTTCAGCAGGTGCTACAGAATCATCATTATTGGAATAATCGCCACCAGAATCAGAACTGAAATCGTCTCCTCCTCCTGCTCCTCCACCAAAGTCGCCTCCCCCACCACCATCATCATCGTAATCACGAACTGAGAGGCTTGGTTCAGAATGCTTCCCATTATCGGTATACAAACCAAGAAGAGCAGGAAGTTGCGAAAGAGCATTTCTGGGATCAAAGGTGCGACCAAAGAAGCTTTTGGACACAACAGGATCCACACTAGATATTTCCAGACGATTTCCCAGTATATCATTGTCAGCTACGGAGTCCTTAATTTCAGGCTTTTGTGGATCAGCGAGATCAATGAAGATAATGTCGGTTTGGTCATTTGAACGCGGAAAGCTTGCCGCCGAGACAGCGAGGGCGAGAGCTGCCCAATACAGACTTCTCGAGTACATTTGCCCGAATTCAGTGACTTTCAATATAGACAGAAAAAAACACCTAATATCAGATAGAGCATAAACAAATGAAAATCTGTGGATGATATGATAGTATTTATAAATTACCAAAATTCTCTTCCAGGTCAGTTTTTGGATCACGGATGTTAGATGTGACTAAAACACTGGCTGGACTGAAACGCTGCGTTCCACTTAATATTTCTGACAACAACAGAGCCAGCTACTGGAAAAACATTTGGAAGCAGCTTATGTCATCCGAGGCCCATTATTATCGCATCATCGGTGAAGCTTTAAATGAATAGCCTTTATATCATGTGCAGACGTTTGGAAAATAGAGTTCAATATTGAAATTCACCAACGTACTTCCGTTGAATACAATCCAGTCGGGCATTATGACCAGTTATAGCACTCTAATCGTGTTAGGTCAACAGTCCTTTGGCCTTTCGATGATTTCGTTTATCATATCCTCAGAAATAGCAGAATTCTAGATATGAAAAAAATGACAAACACAATTGGTTCAAGATCATCAGCTTGATTTATTGGCAAGTCTCGGAAGTGGGACAGGATTCGACGGAACATTACATGATGCAAACTTGAAGTGTATATCAAACAGAGTTTGATTCATATAGTATACATCGAGGATCAAGCGAGTTTGAAACTGCCATCGCATGCACCCTAGAGGTATAGTCAATTCCAGTTCCTAGGACTGTCCTGTAGCTCTGTTATATGAAAGAGACTTTAAGGATGACCTTTTAGTAGTTCTATTTAAAGCGCAGTGTCATTGTTTTCCGATAAAACACGCCAGAACGAGTCTCATCATCTCAGGTATGAAGCAACAACGCAGATACTGGCTGATCCCTGTGTGAATGAGTTCAAAGTAGTGACCAGCTGCGCCTTTGTCCACGAAGCTGTTTCTAGCACGCACTGGTTAGAAGAGCCCACTTTTGTGTTCATAGGAAAGTATAGGCAGAGAGGGAACGTGAGAGAACGTGAGGAAAACGCGAGTGACCGCAGCATTCCAGTATGGAAGACAAACATGACAATAATCGCAATAGTAGTAAATAGTAATCCAAGTCAGCCCACTGACGCGTCTGATCTTGGTGATTCGGAATCAGAGTATGAAACAGACCACTCAAAGATTTCATGGAACAGTCAGACGAGTCTTACTGGTTGCGATTACTGGCAACTCAACATTTCTATAATAGGAACTATCAATGTTCCACTAATAAAGCCAATTGCCGAATTTCAGTCGACTTGGACCGATTGCACACTTGACTCTGAGAGTGCTAGCACCACTACGCATCGTTTATATCATGAAATATTAAATATACCTGGAATTCAGTCTTGTCAGTTACACACAAAGTTACACACAAAGATAAAGAATATAAAACACCAATTGGAAATGTGAATATAAAATGTGAATCTGAACTCACTGTCACTGACACTTAATAGGTCACTCTTCACGCATCTTGCAGGGTAAGAATATCCGATGACCCCACATTTTATCGAATTGATTCAAACATGGATCGACTGCTATCTCCAACTCATCCGATTGAACCATTCTTCAGTTAAATCATTAGTTTATTTGAAATATCGTTTGTTAATCCTAGAAGATTGGTGTTTGCAAATCTTTTAGTATTCGATCAAAGTGTTCTTTTACTCTGTTGAACCACGCGACAAACATCATTCGATTCTGGAAACCTCTATAAATCCCCAGCAATGCTCTATTATTCAACAGTAGCTCTCATCCAAGGTGGATTGGCAGCCGCTATCCCCGATAAGTATTCCGAGTTTATCAGCAAATGCCTTCATATGACTATGCCAAATGGAAAGCTGGATATAATGGTTCTGAAAACGCCTCCTACATTATTAGAAGCAGAGCGAACGGTTCGTAGCATATACGAGATTACTCGACATGAAGCTATCAAACAGGGACAGCACGCTCGAACAGTTGACGTCAAGGTTTTACTGGATGGATTAGATGTTGAAAGTAATCGGGCCCAGTCTTGGGAAGCTATTGCTGCTAACAAGTCTGAAATGGAGCTTCCTAAATTGCTGCGGTCTTTAGTACCCGATAATTCGGTGATTCAATTATTGCCAGTGGTATTATTAGGCGGAGGCGTTGTTTGCGGTGCTTCCGCTAATGGCACTCCTGGACGCTTACCTACACCGGTAATGAAGAAATATCAGCGGATCGAAGAAACCGAACAGAAGAAAGAAGTAGATGAAGCCGGTGATCGTGGACATGCCGATGCCCTATACTCACGGACATGGGAATACAACGTGATTGCTTTAGGAGGTACTTTTGATCATTTGCATGATGGTCACAAGCTGCTACTTACAATCGCTGGCTACCTAGCTCGAGAATGCTTGATTGTTGGTGTTACCGGGCCGGAATTACTCAAGAATAAACAATATGCTCAGGCCATGCAATCATATATGGAACGCAAAGAATCGGTGAGAAACTTTCTAAATTACGTGTACCCATCTTTAGACCTGGACATTGTTATGATTAACGACGTTTATGGACCTACGGCAGAAATTAAAGATATTGATGGGTTAGTAGTGAGCAAAGAGACTGCTGCTGGTGGCGATGCTATCAATAAATACCGCCGTGAAAAGGGCTGGCCAGAACTAGTTATTTTCGAAGTCGGGCTCATTGGTGAAGACGAGGAATCGGGAGAAAAGGTCAGCAGCACGCAATTACGTAAAGAGGAGCTTGAAAAAAGAGAAAAGTTATAATATAATGCATTTTTAATATATATATATACGAGTGTTTGGTATGCTTCAGTGAGTCAAGAGACCTTCGACAAGCTCGGACACGGTAGAGGACGCCCATATGACTCGATCCTTTTGTTTCTCCCTAGTAGGGAGAATAGATGAACCAGTAATGAATCTTTGGAAATACTGAATGCCTCTTAGAACCGTTTGGTCTTTGGTCTTGATTAGCATCTGCGCCAGCTCCTTTTCGTTTCTCTTTATTCCAAACATGGCATTTCCAAAGCCATTCTTTTTAGTCTGACTGCCAGTGCCCTTTTCAGCATTTTTGCCAGAAATTTCAAAAACCGTGAT
Organism: Sugiyamaella japonica; assembly: GCA_030583365.1. NCBI lineage: Eukaryota > Fungi > Ascomycota > Dipodascomycetes > Dipodascales > Trichomonascaceae > Sugiyamaella > Sugiyamaella japonica. The sequence goes on from JAJMIG010000129.1 coordinate 35,302, forward strand.
AAAGAAGATTTCCAAAAAGATTTTCACTTCACTGACAGCAGTCAGAAAGTCCACTGCCTTGAGAATATCCAGACTCATGTCGCCTTTGGCAACTATAAATGCGTAAAACCTAGCCAGATGGCTGATTCGCTGTAGGACACTCTTTTCATCTTCGTCTGAGCGTCTAGCAAGCTTACCAAGCCCATGATTATTATCTTCTTCATCGCTACTGTCATTATCTCCCTGTAACTCACTTAAAAAGTCCCACAGACAGAATTGAAACGTCTTTTTCAGAGAGTGTTGCGCGCAAAGTTTGCTAGCAACTAATGCATAGAATGGATTGTAAACCTCCTCATTACTGCAACAGTGGAGAATAACTTTGGGGATCTCACGCTCCTGCTTGTTTTTGAGACGAAGTTTCTGAAGACGTTCACAGGAGTCTACATAGTCTTCACTACTCATCAGAGCGACAAAAATCGCTTTTCTAACATCAGTATTCATTCGCTGCTTTTTGGCAAGTTCCATCCAGTTGGGTTCTGCTGCATCCAGAATGTCATTCATAGCATCAACATCAACATTGGGTCCATTATTTGTGCTTGTGTTGCCACTGCCATTGCCATTGTTGTTATTATAAGCAGCACCAACAATCCACCATTTGCCCTTGGTTTCAATATTGTGTATATCATCTAGTGAAACATGAAGAGGCTCATTTGTAAGTCCAGAGATTGTACCAAGAAACTTCTTCATTCTCTGTGTTGAAGCTATAGAGCTTTCATTGGCAATCTTCTGTCTGTTGTTTTTAAGAGCCGTGATGCTTTCAATTAAAAATTTCGTACGGGAATTTATGGTAGTCGGTTCAGCTTTGGAAACGGCCGTCTGTAGTAAATAGATGATCTCTTTTAGTGATGAAGGGTCATCGGCTCTGAGCTGAGGCCCCGAGTTTCTAATAATTTTCAGCAGGAACTCGGTATTGACTTCGTTGATATCGTCCAAAAACTTTCTAATAAAATCGTACATTAATTTGCACGAAATCAGCTGAAACGTATAAATCTCCGACAAAAGTGATAATAGATTTGACGCTTCTTTACCTCCTCCAAGGCCGTGGAATTTTTCAAACTCTTCAACCAGCTTCTGGACAAAATGAGCTCCGAATTCAACTCCCATAGTACGATATAACGCCGTAACTAGAGCAGCGTGGACAATAAGAAATGACTCAATCAGGGTGCCCTGCATTGCTGTGCTTTCAATAATGATGGTGGTGATGACTGAATTGATATGCGAGCGAGGTGTTTTTAGAGAAATGGCTTCTATTTCGTTGATGATGGTGCCCATGTTGGATTCAGAAAGACGATTGATTAGACCTTTGAGTTGTCTACGGAGCTGGATCATTTCTTCAGATTCGGTAGAGTTTGCTTCTAGGGCCCTTCGCTTTGAGGGTGGGACGTACTTTCCTGCCACGGGGGGGGCAACATATGGATTTTCTTTTGGTGTTGGTTGAATGTTGTCGTTGTCGTTATTTTCGTCATCTTGTTCGCTATCTTGTTCTATTTCTGGTTCGCTGTCTGATTCACCCTCTTCGCTATCTTGCTGGCTATCCTCAGTTTCGCTGCCGCTCGCAAATTTCTCAAAATCAAGATCTCCCAATAAGTCGTCTAGTCCATCATCCAAAGCATCTTTACTCTTCGCAGGCGCAAGCTTCAGCGACTTGAGCCCTAGCTTTTTGGCATAAAAATCGATATCCTCTTCATCTTGGGCCATGAGATATTTTTCTCTTTCGGCAATCATTCGTTCTGCTTTAGAGCTTGTTTTTGATTTTTTCCTGGCTGTTTTGGGTTCTTCGGCCTTGCGCTTGCGTGTAGCCTCTTTCAGAGAAGCCATAGTGTCTTTTGCAGATTCTGGCGTTTCTGTTCCGAGGTTACGCTTCTTTTCCTTGGACGCTTTCAGAGCAGCCATAGTGTCGTCTGCAGACATTGGTTTTTCCGTTGTGATGTTACGCTTCTTTTCCTTGGACGCTTTCAGGGCAGCCATAGTGTCGTCTGCAGACATTTCTTTCTCAGGCCCAGAGCTTGTCAGTGTTGCTTGATTCTTTTTCTGCTTCAACGCTTTCAGAGCAGCCATGGTATCTTCTACAGACATTTCTTTCTCATGCCCAGAGCTTGTCAATGTATCTCGATTCTTTTTCTGCTTCACCCCTTTCAAAGCATCCATAGTATCTTTTGCTGTCATGACATCCCATTCATTCTCAGCTTCAGATGAATCACTGCCATCACTGGAAAGTTCATCCTCACTATCAACCTGTATTCTGCTCGACTTACTCTTAATCGGCTCATTCACAGCAGTTTTTCCAACTATTCTACCTGCGCGCTTCTTCTTCCTATTCTGCCTTTCAAGCCTTCTATTCTCCTTTCTAGTCGCTTGAGTCATGCGATTTCTTCTCAATGAAGGCTGTTGATGAGAAGATCCATCATGATCTTTATTCAATTCATCCAGTAGAGCATTTGGAATTTTAATTCCCTGATACTCGTCCTCGGCATCATCCTTGGAACGCCTTGTTCTTTTACCATTCATAATGGTTTGTTTATAAAAATACAACGAAAAGAGGGGATCTGACTGGAAAGAAATAAATAGTCTGGATTACATTTTTTTCACCAAGATAAGATAAGACATAGACAGACTTTTTTTTTTTTTTTTTTTTTATCTTCGTAATCAATTACTATATAGGGGAAAATATTCTTATATAATAACCTCGTGGAGCTTGCCGCTCTCTACTGGTCCTCTTGTTCTGCAGTATCAGATAGGACCCCCTCCTACCTATGGGTCATCGCGGTGGTATCGTAGGTACTTCTGCCTGAAGTACTTGTACTTTGTGTTTGTAGGCTTG
>JAJMIG010000130.1:0-37674 GCA_030583365.1 Sugiyamaella japonica
ACAAACACAAAGTACAAATACTTCAGGCAGAAGTACCTACGATACCATCGTGATGACCCATAGATAGGAGGGGGTCCTATCTGAAACTGCAGAACAAGAGGACCAGTAGAGAGCGGTAAGCTCCACGAGGTTATTATATAAGAATATTTTCCCCTATATAGTAATTGATTACGAAGATAAAAAAAAAAAAAAAAAAAAATCCACCTGCCTCTGCTCCACATGCCTCTGCTGTCACTCAGTGATAAAAGGAAATGGTAGTAAATCAGCGACATATAAATGGTATTACTTGTATAATAAGGTAAAGATATTCAACTATTGACCATATAATCCAATGCACTTTATAAAGAAATGAGAGTACATATGAGACATTATGTGCTTAAGCGTGCCTTTTGGTTCAGTAGAATATTCGTCTTCAAGCGGGAGTAACCCTCTAACTTCCAAGCGGAAAGTTTAGTTCATTGCTAGAATTATTCTCGCAGGCTACTATGTGAGAATTTTATTTATTTCGTGTACCTTTGAATAATAGAATGCTGTTATGCAGGTCCAGCTGCAGAAAAGATACGCAGGGTCGTGCATAGAACATTACCCCCTGAGCTTTGACATAGCGGAACCAGATCAATACCCAAGCCATTATAGAAATGCCAATATCCTGTTTGAACAAAATGATCTGGCTTCACTCAAAGTTTGTACTTCCTCCCCCAGATGCTGTGCCTTGAATACAAATTTGCGGCGGTCGAGCGGCGCATCCGCCGCATATAAAATGGCAACGTGTATTCATTTTAAAGGTCGCTCAATCAATACAGATCGCTGTGCGATAAGAAGTGATTCACCGAACAAATCACTGGCATCACAAACAAAAAACACATTCTAGACGCGTCAAAACGTATACTGGTAATTATGTCAGACGAAAGGGCAGTGATTTCGAAAGAAGATATTAAACCGTTCTTTGATAAGCATCGATCGATTCCTGCTAATAAAGCATGTTTTGACTGTAATGCCAAAAACCCAACGTGGTCTTCAGCCACGTTCGGAGTGTTCATTTGCTTGGATTGTTCTTCGGTTCATCGCAATTTAGGGGTTCATGTCAGTTTTGTACAGAGCACCAATATGGATAACTGGTCAATTGGTAATTTGCGCAATATCCGAGTGGGTGGGAATAAGTCTGCCAAGGAGTTTTTCGCAAAAAATGGTGGTTCGCAGTATTTGCTTAATGGTGCCAATGCAAAGGACAAATATACAAGTCGTACTGCTGGCTTGTATTTAGACGAGCTTCGCAGAAGAGCGGCTGCTGATTCGCACAAGTATCCTAATGAAGCTGTACTGGATACTTCGAATCTTATTGGAGAGTCTCTTTCTGGTAGCTCTTCTTCGTCTCTTGTACTCAACGATGCGGCCAGTGGTAGCGATGATGTGAATTCATCAAAAGACAGTTTTTTTGCCAACTGGGATAAACCCTTGGTTAAGAAACCGACGCCTCCAGTGTCTAGATCGGCAACCCCCAGTGGTGGTGTTTCGAGGGGTGCATCACCTGCCGTCGGTTCTTCTACTAGTACTACTACGACCTCTAGTAACAGAATTCTGTCTAGTAGTAGAAAGACCACGTCATCTGGTGGCTCAGCAGGATCGAGAAAATCCAATAATATCCTTGGTGGCGGATCCAAACGTCCTACAAAGTTGGCTGCAAAGAAGTTGGGTGCCGATGACATTGATTTCGATAAAGCCGAGCGTGAAGCAAAAGAAGAACAAGAGAGAATTGCTCAGTTAGGATATAATCCAAATGAAAAGTCGGCTGTTGCTGCTAATGGATCAGGAGCTGGTTCTGCGAACTCGGTGTCTTCATCTTTTTCCCAAAGTCGTATAGTTGATGAAGAGCCATTACCGGCTTCACTCTCATCATCTAATTCATCTTCTGCAAAGGTCGAAAATACCCGTCAAGCATTTGTCAAACTTGGTTTTGGCCAGACGGCGGCCGCAAAGCCTGCCCCCGGTCGGTCAGCTACTCCCACCACCACTCGTATTACCCCAGCACCTTCATCATTCTCAAGCGACAACAGTGGTGCCAAGTCCGAAGTTGTTAGCAAGTATGGAAACCAGAAGGCCATTTCGTCTGATGAGTTCTTTGGCCGTAACTCGTATGACCCCCATATGCAAGCCGAGGCCAAGACCCGCTTACAGGCGTTTGACGGAGCCACGTCCATCTCTTCCAGTAGTTATTTTGGCCGTGATGAAGAGGAAGAAGTCCAGTCTCGCGGTGGTGGAGGTGATTTTGGATCTGTCGAAAGAGTGGCGCAAGACATTGCTGATCGAGTAAAGGGCATTGCTGGTGAAGACATAACAGTACTTAAAGATGCTCTAGAGCAAGGGGCATCAAAACTTAGTGATTTAATGAGAGACTATCTACGATGATAATTCACGTCCATCTAATCTTTTATTGTTTTAATAAATGTTTATAGCTGACCCAGTCTTGTAGCCACACATGACATCGTGAAAAAATACAATTATACGTTCAAATCACGATTTATAAATCGAAGAGTCTATGGAAGCTTTGACTGCTCCTGCCTTTAAGAACTATAGCCGAGTTAGTAGACTGAACGACGAGCGAAGCGAGCTACGGGTCTGGGCAGAGCCCAGCCTTCTGCCGGAGGCAGAGCCAGGGAAACATCCGAGTGGATGGGGGGAACTTACGGCAATTTGAAGGTCTTCAATGAGGTCGTCGGGGTTCTCAATGCCAACGCATAGTCGAATGAGGTCTTCAGGAAAATCACGCTCGGCTCGAGTCTTGGCATCAATGGACGCATGGGACATTTTGCACGGCATGGATATTAGTGAGTTTACACATCCAAAACTCACGCTGATGCCCCAGATCTTTGTGTTTTCCACAATCTTCTCACTTAATTCGACATTTCCCGTTTCAAACGACAGAACGGCTCCTGCTCCGCGGGCAAGTGAGTTATGCAGCTCATATTGCTTGTGTGACTTGAGTCCAGGATAACGGACTTTGAATCCTAAAGATTCAATGTACTCCGCTACCAGCTGGCAATTTCTCTGTTGTTTTTCGAATCGCACCCCAAGAGTTTTGATACCACGCAGAAGGAGCCATGAGTCAAACGGACTTAGGCCACACCCAGAAGCATTTATAGTGTTGTACAGCTTGTCGCCAATTGCCAAATCGTTTACGGCAATGACACCAGCCATAATATCATGATGTCCAGAAAGATATTTGGTACCCGACTCATATACAATGTCGGCACCGAGATCCAAGGGAGTCATGAGTAGTGGAGACATCATGGTATTGTCGACAACAACAAGTGCTTGCGGGTTAGCAGCATGAACAAGTGAGGCAACTGATTTTATATCTGCTATCTTGATAAGTGGGTTGGTGGGGGTCTCCAGTAGAACCATACGAGTCTTTTTCGTCACCACCCTGGCAACTTCTGAGTTGATGGTGGTATCGACATGGTGAACAATGATATCTTGGTTAGTGGAAAGATATTTGAGCAATCTGTTAGTGCCGCCATAGAGATCATCACCAGCAATCACCTCGTCACCAGGGCGCAGTAACCTGGTAATGACGTCCATAGCTGTCATGCCTGAAGTGACCGCTAGGGCCCGGTTGGCACCCATGATCTTGGCCACATGTCTTTCCAAATGTGAGCGGGTGGGGTTCCCACTACGAGTATAGTCATATTCTCCCATATTTGACAAACTGTCCTGTTTGAAGGTTGCCGTTTGATAAATGGGCACACTCGAAGCTCTGTACTGGTCTGAAGTCTCTGTATAAACCAGCTCTGTATCAATATGATATTTCCTAAGATTCCTTGGGCTCGAAGGAGCCGGCGAGGGAGGAAGTTCCAGATCTTCGTTTGATACCATTTCTGAATGGATGTGAGGGATGATGATGAGTAAACTGCTCCGATTCCTACTACCTGAATACTAGAAATGTCAAATAAAAAGTCGCAAATGTGAATCCACTTTCTCTCAATCTAAGGTTCTTCTATACTTGTTTCGTTCTCCGACTACGGTGTTTCCGAAATAGAGTCACTCTTCCCGCGATCTCGGTGCACGTGATATCAGCTAATTTCACGCCGATCGTCCCTGTCCAACCTGCCCATCATCATATACACCATAATCACAAACTAACAGTTTCAAAAACAAAATTAAATGATAATAGTTATATATCTAAATATTATAGCGCAATATTTATATCCAACGTAATGCCCCAGTCACAGACAGAAACAAACGTATTATATTAAAACAAAGGGTGAAGAAAATAATGGGTGTAAAACAATAAAATGAGGGAACGGTGATGTTGAAAGAAGAACAATGGTACATATACAAGGGGATGTCGTTTCTGAAGTTTGTTGTCGTTGTTGTATAGGCCACTAATTACATGGATTGATTGCAACTTTTTTTGTTTGTTATGTTTTGCATGCGATATTAAAAGGTTCCTATGCCCATCCGAGTGAGTTCTCACTCATAACCGGTTCGGAAATATGCCGCCCAATTGGTAAAATGTTTTCAATACCATTTGCATGTCTTCCTGCACTACCTCTAGATGGTCGGGAACCTGAACTATAGTCTGTTGAACGAGTACTACTTCCAGATGAAACATCATCATAATAATATGGCACTCCAATCATTGGTGACAATCGACTGGATCCACTAGACACGAGCTCAAGTTGATTCTTCTTTCTATACTTCTTTGAAACAAGGAAGATAGCTCCTCCATATGCAATGGCTCCTGCAATAGCACCAACAGCAATACCCACGGTTTTGGTGTTGACCTTTGGAGTCACTTTTGGAACAGATTGATCAATGGAACCCTGGGACCCAGAATCGGGCGTGCTGCCATCTGAATTAGTCCAGCTTGGAGATTGACTTGGCGAGGCTCCATTGGAAGATCCACTTGGATTGTCCGAGCCAGATCCAGAACCGGTAGCTGGACCTCCACCTCCTAAAACATTTTGTTGAGAGCCGGGAATTAGTGGAATCGAAGGGTCAATAAGTCTGACCAGCGACGACACACTTACATCCTGGTTATCTTGGTAAAGTCTTGAAGTGGGGGTATGAATCAGTGCATCTAGTGTCGACACAAGATGGTCGGGAATATAGGCCAGGGCAACCGTCACAATATAACCGGCATTCTCAGACTCGTATGGTTGTAAACTATGCATAACAATGTCGCTTGAATCAGCTTGTAGTCCGTAAGCCAGCCCCTCAGGCAAGTACTGGAAAATCTGAGCAGCAGCAAGAGGATTGGCAGCCACAAAAGGATAATTCAGAGAATAGTCAAATCCGACCTGAATAAGAGTTGACGAAGTCTGTGGCTGGTTGTTGCTGTCACTAGGACCAATGGCTTTCGGTAACGTGGAAGGCAGTACGGTTGGAATGCTACTTTGAACGTTTGACGTCTGCTGAGCCGGGTCGGCATCATTGGACGCAACGGTTGGAGTGGTCTCGGTAATGATATTAACTGGCAGCCAGTTTGTAGACGACGAAGTCGACAATGGGCTAGTTCCAGCCACACCAGCAGTAATAGTAGAAATAGCGGAAGCAGCAGAGGCGGTTGATGTGCTAGCTATCGCAGGACTTGCGGTACCACTAATAGTGCCGGTCGCAAGCGAACCAACTGCAGTAGCGGTGGTGATACCTGTGGTGATACCTGTGGTGATACCTGTGGTGACACCTGTGGTGACAGCAGCAGTCGTAGCGGTCAAAGAGGCTGCGGATGATTCTGAAACAGTGGTACCCAAAACAACACCAGAAGGAGACGTGGTCAACGAAGACAAGATCCCAGAAGCAGACACTATCTTGCCAGTGGCAGAAGAAGTGACAACAGGAGCCGATTGTGTACTTAGTAGAGTTCCAGTAGACTTGGGAAGAGGGATATTACCGCTAGAGACCGAGGCAGTCAAAAAGGAAGAAGTCAAGACGGAACCACTAATAATAGCACCACCAGAGACTGTAGAAGTGCCAATAACGGCCGCTGTTCCAGTAGATGCAACACTTGTCAAGACACCGCTATCCGGTAAAGAACTGCCAGTGGTCCGACTAGTGCTTACAACAGCTAATGGAGAACCAGTGTCAGTAGTGGTGGTACCAGAGGTTGTAAGCGACGCGTCGAATTCAGAAACCTGGACACCGCTACTGGAAGCGACAATACCAGCAGGTACAGCCGCCGACGACGAGGTGGTCAAGGTTGTTGTTGGCATTACTGACCCAGAAACTAGTGGTACAACCGAAGCAGTAGCGGTGGTGGCCAATCCAGAGGCAAGTGGACTAGTGGTACTTGTTGTTGTAAGTGGACCAGAAGCCACAGGTACAACAACAGCGGCACTAGTTGTGGCACTAGTAGACACAGTAGGATTACCAGAAGCAACAGCAGGAACGGCAGCAGACAAACTAGTGGTGGTACTCACGGTGGAACCTAATGCTGTGGTATCCACGGCGCTCGAAATATCACCAGAAGCCAAGACATCAGCAGGAGGGGTTGTTGAAGTGGTAGTCGAAACAAATGAACCAACTTGTCCACTGCTCGCAATAACATCGGTAGTAGTAGTACTACTAGTGGGGGTAGAAACCAATACAGCGGTACTTGAAGGGTAGGTAGAATCAGAAATCAGCGTCGTAGAACCCGATTTGTAAGCAAGGGGAGCAGGAGGCACAGCCGTAGTACTTGACGTTGATGACGTTGTACTCGTACCAATGGCTACTGAAGCGCCATCATTACCAGATAAAACTGCCGATGTAATAATCGAAGAAGCAGCAGCCAAAGGGGTAGTGGTGGTTGCTACCAATGGTACACCACTTGCGGTGACTGTGGTAGAAGTGGCAGTAGAAGTATCAGCGTCAGTGTCAGTGTCAGCGCTGCCAGAACTGGCAGTATCGGGACTGACAAGAGTATCAGTGGGATCAGCTGCCACTAATGGGGTTGAAGAAACTGTGAGGACTATTTGTGGGCTACTAGTCGTAGTGGTAGTAGACTGTGTAGAGGCATCCACCACTGGTACAGGTGTTGTCGAAGGGCTTTCATCTTCGGCAGCTGTTGTGGAAACATCATCAGCTTCAGCAGATGACGCACCGACAGGGGTGGAAGCAGTTGCGCTTGCATCGGCAACTACAGCAGCAGCGGGGCTTGTCGACGTAGTGGGAACCACTACGTCTGCCGCAGGAGCTGTAGTAGAAGACGTGGTTAAAACGGCGGTCGTCTTGGTAGCTGTTTTCACCGCAGCAGGCACACTATCAGTCTGCACAACAGGGGTAGAAGACGATGAAGGTGAATCAGCCACCGGAGCTACAGCAGCTGTTGGCGAAGTAGTGGTACTATCGGCAACGACCGGCTGCGTAACACTACTGCTGGTAGTATCAGCTTCGACAACAGCTTCAGACGTAGATTGTACCGATGAAGGAGCTAGATAGCACGGTTAGTAACAATACAAAACGAGGCTATATAAGCCGAAACATAACACTCACCTGCTGTAATAGTGGGAGTGGACGAAGTAGTGGTGAACGACACGGGCTGAACAGACGAAAACTGGCTCAAGATATCTGAAAATGCAGAGTCGATATCAGACAAGATCGAGGAATCAGCCGAAGACGATGGTACATCAGAGGTAGTGGCGCCCGAGATTGAGTTTGTGATTTTGTTGAGCCACGACGAGGGCGATGACGAAGAGTCCCAGAATCCCGACGAGCTACTTCTCTTGGTCAGCTCAGTCGAGACAGAGTCGACAAGAGTCTCGGGGTTCGATGCAGTAGTAAGAATAGTAACAGATGATGTATCAGCGCTGCTGCTAAAGAACAACGAGCTGTGCGAGTGATGGTCACCATCTGAAGAGGCAGGTGACTGATCGGGAGAACTGGTCGAGGCATCCACCACCTCTGCAGTCGGCGAGGGAGCATCATCACCACCGCCAGCAGTCGTGGTCCTAGTAATGATAACCACTGGAACTCCACTGACAGTGGTCTGAGGAACCAGAGTATCGGTGGAATAATCCGACGACTCATCAGAACCTGCTTCTGGAACTAGTGCCGGGGTCGTCTGACTCGATGAATCATCTCCACTCAATTGGGTGCTGCTACTAGTCGAGTATTCTGGAATGTCAGTCGAAAACCACTCTTCTGTTGATGACAACGACGAGGTTACAGTTGGACGGGTGACGTTTGCAGTGACAATCTGTCTTTTGATTTGTTTTGGTAAATAATGTTTTGGGATTATTGTATCATCAGCATCTTCATGCGTCAGATATCTGATGTTATTATTATTGTTGTTGTTTCGGAGACTGCCAGCAGCACCACGGAAGATGTTCAACGCTTCAGAAGACGAGAAAGTCAGGAGCACGACCAGTAGTAATGACCAAAGAGCCAAAGGACTAGAGGTTCTCATGATCGAGGAGAACAAAGCAAATCAAACGAACGAGAAGGCCAAAATATAATAGCACAAGCACTTGAGTGAAGAGCAGACAACAACCAAGAAAAAAAAAAAGATCAACGAATAGTTCTTCTCTACAAGACAGTGGTGTTAGTGGTACTCCAGATGGAGACAAGATAGCAATGCAGAAACAGCACAAACAGGGCCCGAAATTAATGCCAAAGACCACTGACAAAGAACGACGAAATAGTCAAGTCGAACGAGTGCTCGACTAAATGGACCAGATAAGATTCCAATGCTGATAATGCACCACTACTTGTACCAATATATGCAACCTGGTGGTCTCTACTTACCTATATTTATCTCTTGTCTAAGACATAAATATAAACCAATATAACTTGTAACAAATGTTTCAATGTTTCAGATTAATAAATCAAAGAATGGGTGTTTTAATGGACGTGGAGTAAAACGCAGTGTAAAAGAGTGACTAGGTAAGTGTGAGTGGGTATCAAGAAAAGAGAGAATCAAGGCCGTCAAACGGGGTAAAAAAGATTTGAAAACAAGAAACAAACAATTACAGTTTGGCAAAAAAAAAACGTTCACGACAAAGCTACAATTGTCACAGTTGTTGTAGTGTCGATGTTGGAGCTGTGGCCTTGTCAAAAAATCAATGCCAACATCAAGGTGAATTGGCAGTCGAGATGTTGTACTTTGTCGTCAGTCTGGCGTCAGTCGGGTTACTATTGATATACAATATAACAATACAACACACGCCAAAAGTAACTGGAAATAGAATTCAATATTTCACAATCGTTACAACTGTGTATCAGTAGTCAAACGTATAGAGATTCTATACCGTTCAACAATAACAACTGTTTCGATGTCACTGGGACAAGATATCGAGGACCGCGAAAGACAATGAAAAAGAGTGAGCAACGACCAAAAAGCCAATCGACCTTTGTGTCTTTGATTGAGGTGTCGGGTATCGGAGTTGGTGTGGGCGGAGACGATGGCTGCTGGTCCTGTGTTGGTTGTCGATGGAAACGAGAGATGGAAAAGGAGACGCTAACAGGAGTCAACGTTTGTTTGGTGAAGCACGGCGCGCGCGCATACCCAAGGAGATCGAGAAAAAAAAAATAATAATAACAGAGCTTTTCGGATAGCAAAAGCTGCCTACAGCCGTATCTGGTATGCAGGTATGTACGAAAAGGGCCTGTGAGGGCAAAGGGGGGGCGGTTCGCGGGCGCTGCCTCCGGCGGCTGGGCGCTGCCCAGACCTGTTGCTCGCTTCGCTCGGGGTGGGAGAGCTGGCTAGGGGGTGCGACTGCTTGGGTGTCGAGGGTCCGGGATCTATCGGGCCTGCCCCTCGCCGGACTGTCATCGACTCATCGACATCGGCATGAGGGGCTTGCGGGACGTGCTGCGAGCGGGGGCGCGTATGCACCATTTCCAGGAGCGTGTTTTCTGCTGGGAATGAACGGCGACCGCCGGCGACCACCCGGCGTTCGTTGCTGCTATTGCCATAGCCAGAACAGCCCGTGGCTCTCGACTAGTCCCTAAAGTCGCCATGGTCTAACTGGAGCCGGATTTCTTTCTCCTCACAACCTCACCTTTACTCCTTAGGGTAGCGCTAATAATAACATCCCCTCCAGCCCTGACCCTGACCAGTGATTAGGATACACACGTGTGGGCAAAAAGGGGTGTGAGCATAATGAGGTGCTCCTCTCTGCTGCAGCGATAGCGCCGACCCTTGCCCCGAGTATATTTTGTTGAGCCTGGTTTACGCGCGAACGACTGTACAATGCCCTCTCGCCACACACTCCCAGCTCTCCGCGAAGCGGAGCAACGGGTCTGGGCAGCGCCCAGCCGCCGGAGGCGAAGCCTCGCACTCGGCGCCCCCAATCCACGATAGATAGATAAACTGCTCAGGGGAAGCACGGCTGGCCAGTAGACACGACCGATCGGAAGTCGACACATCGGTTAACGATAGAACGGGATATATTGTTTCCGTGCGATACGACCTGAGGATCGCTAGGATCGCTAGGGGAGTATGAGAGGACAGGTCGTTCAGTTTGCTGTGCTAATAGGCGATATAAAGGCGCATACGCCCTGAGGAAAGACGCGATCGAGCAGATCGTGATTGGCTCTTTATCTGCGGTGGTACACATATTCGAACCGGATAAGTCAGAATGAGAAGTGGTTAGAAATGACCTTGGTTTAATGCGGCTAAATGTCATGGCTGCTCTGTCATGGCTGCTCTGTCATGGCTGCTCTGTCATGGCTGCTCTGTCATGGCTACCCTGGACCTTGGTTAGTGATACCAGATGGCGCACGTGACTGCATCACATATCTTCTGTCGAATAGGGTAGGGGAAAGAAGAACAAGTTTATATGTCCAATCATGTTAAAGCAGATTACACCCATTAGTAGCAGATTTTGAAATTTCATCTGGGTTGGACCTGTGGTGACCCTGAACTACATCCAAAACCTCCAGACTGTTCACTGTTTACTGTTTTACTTTCATTAGGCTTGTTTCTTAAAAAATGCTTGCTAGAATTTTAAGAAAAACGTCCATGACTCCAGGAGTCGCGGGCTGGACATTCCGGTCGTATTCGTCGGTTCACGCTGTTCATAGAAATAGTCCCGACAACAATCCTTCAATTCCTTTTGAATTCACGTCGGAAAACCTCGCCAGGGCTCAGGAAGTCATTGCCAAATATCCTCCTCAATATAAAAAGTCGGCTGTTATGCCACTGTTGGACATTGGCCAACGCCAACTTGGATTCACTTCAATCAGCGTCATGAATTATGTCGCCAAACTGCTAGAAATGCCCCCCATGAGAGTGTATGAGGTGGCTACCTTCTATACAATGTACAACAAGAGTCCTATGGGTAAATATCACTTACAAGTGTGTACCACTACTCCATGTCAACTGTGCAATTCTGATTCTATTATGGAGGCGATTACCACCCATCTTAATATCAAGCCTGGTCAGACCACTAAAGATGGCTTATTCACTTTATCTGAGGTCGAATGTTTGGGCGCCTGTGTCAATGCTCCTATGATTGCTGTCAATGATGATTACTTTGAAGATCTTACGGCAAAAGGTACTATTGAACTTTTAACAAAACTGCAAAAGGGTGACAAGGTCACTCCCGGTCCTGAAGGTGGTAAACGTGTGGATTGTGAGCCATTCACGGGTCCCAAAGTGCTTCTCAATAAAGAGCCTTTCAATGTTGCTCAGTTCACGAGAGCAGATTTATAGATTGATGTCAACAAGCAGCTAAGTAGATTTCTACAATAATAATTATAATTTGCATTTAAAATATCGATTATTAGATACGCGTACCTGATATCTGCCTAGTCGTTATAATCATTACCATTCAGCTGCAATATATATTACAATGCAAAGCCCTAGACGTCCTTTTTAGGACCCCATTTGACACCCAGAAACCCGGTATTTTTATCCCTAGCACGAGGCTTGTTGGAGTTGTCAATCAAGTAAAGACGAGCATGTCCAGGAACCTCGACCACCAAGTAACGGAAATCGTATTTCCCAATTCCCAGAGATGACTTTTCATTACTTTCGACCATTTCCAGGCGGGCTATGCCTTCAGCAATGTCGCCCTTGACATGGAAATGCATCAACACATGTTCATGTCCTCGAGCATCCATACCCCTACGACTAGCAATTGGTCGGTTTCGATTACCCCATTTGCTCGATGTCTCTTCGCCATAGGCCCTGATTTTGTTACCACCAAGTAGTTTTTGGCATTGAGGGTCCTTCTCTACTATCGAGAAAGCTTTATTAAATATCTGAACATCACTAGTCGGTAAAAGGATGTCGCTTATGAAGTAATAAATAACAATGCCAGTAAGTCCTACGCCACATACAACCAGCCCAGATGCAAAGAGAAATGAGAATGCGCTAGAAATGCGACTAGAGAGGGGGATGGACGGGTTTGAAGACGAGGTCGTCGAAGATGATCTCGATTTGGATGAAGAAGAATACAATGCTGAGGATGTGACCAAGCATCGATAGGCACTTTTGCTAACAACCAGTCGATTCGTTTGCCTATTCAGTGGAATCGAGGCATGCCATTTTGATGATGGAACTAAAAGTAGTTTGGATAACGTCGACATGTTAGCACGAGATCCTCGATTCAAGCATAACATTTGACCACATCTCAGAGACTGGGATGGCGACCGAATGATCCTCAGCATATTTAGAATCAGTTGAGCCTGGTGTACTGCAAAAACACCAAAACTTTCAAGATCAATAACTGATGCCTAATTGGTTTAAACTGGGGAACATACATTAAAATCTTTTAGCTAGCAGACAATAGAGGTCCTTTATCGACATATGAGGTATGTGTAATGGGATGGCTCCATAGTAAGAGAAAGCATATAATACCACCGTCCAGCTGATAATGCTGAAATACGCTGTGGTATTTTGACCTGGCAAATTTACGTAACTCGAGGATGTGTCATACGTGTGGACAGTATCCCTCTACTGGATCTCGTATCTCAAATCTTCTCGGATCATTCAAAGTTATCTGCATGTAAAGTGCCGCTCCATCTGATTCGGGTAAGCTGTTTCCGTCCAAACAAAATGGCATCCTCCAGATATTCTGCTCCTTTGCCAGCTTTTCAGAGAAAGAATATAGATCTACTCACCTGTAAACATAGGATTCAATACCTCTTCGTTGGTGACGAAAACAGAAATGATCGACGGTGTACTCTGCAGTACTACTGACTGTTATGCAAGAGCCTTCATCATTATTCTGGCCTATAACAAATATATTATGGGTTCTTGTATCTATTTAATGCTCTGTAAGACCGAAATATCCTGCCTATTATCTGATTCATTTACTAGAGGTATTGTTTCGTCATGTGTTATGTATATCCTGATGCGTTTGACGATAACCCAGAAGGCGGGGAACAACAACTAGCCACTATTCCCGAAGACCTGCGATGGCTAAAGCTTGAAAACTCTGCACTCCGACGTACTCTCGACAATATTAAACAAGGAATGACTAAAGAAGAGTGCGGAGAAGTGGACACAATTGAGCAGCTTTTTCATGATATAGAGGTTTCGTCTGCTAAATATAGACAGCTTCGTGATGCCAGTAATAGATTGTCAAAGGACCCTGTTTCTCAAAGATATTGCAAATTTAGGCAGCAATGTATACCGTGCTGTAATGAAATTCAAGTTCTAGATACAAAAATAACTGCTATGGAGAAGATTGTTCACGAGTGTGATAGATCGCTGTATGATATTAAAAATACTGTGTTAAACTACATTGAGTCAAATAAGCGGGTACTTGACACCAACATACCACTCGGATCAACGCCAATCTCCAGTGAATGTGCCAACAACGATTTTGCCGCCACTGCTACCGCTGCTGCTTCTGCAAGTCCTGTTTCGTCCGCTACTACTACATCTGTTTCATATGATACCAACTGTCCCAATTGTAGAAGAGCTGATGATGGCAAAGACACCACGGACGACTGTTATGGTAAGCTGTGTAAACACTGGTGGATTTCTTTCAGACGGTTCTAACACTTTTAGAAGCTGGAGACTGCTGTGACAGAATTGAACGTCGTTCAAAGAAGATAAAGATGAACAACTTAAAAGTTCACACAGCGTGTGCCTGTGGGTCCGGTTGCAGGTGTGAATGCTGCAGTCAAGGTAAGTTATTGCCGACGCAGTTCTGACAACTACAATATACTAACAGCTCTTATAGAGGGTGATGCTAGCGGAAAACCAGTGGCTTGCACCTGTACAGTTCAAGAAGACAATTTGGATTACGGCCAAGCAGCGAATAATGAATAAAATTTGGGCAGCACGAAAGTGAAGAATCCTCGTCAACTTTAAATTAAATAATAAACTAGCTTTTATCTCGTTTATTATAAACAAATTCCAATTCTTATCAAATTGTTGGCTCTGCATAATCATACATGCATGATGAGCATATATGTAGCATACAGAGAAAGCTGCATAGGCGAACAGAATAATAAGCATATGTATATGGTACAAAAAATAACGAAGTACATACGAATAATTGTTCAGCGCAGTCTAATATATGCTACTCAGACTCAAATTTAAGGCAATTCGCATCTCTCTCTCTCTCGTGGCCTCCTAATATATTAATATTGCACAAGTCACGAGATAAGCTGGCCGATCCACGCATATTTGTATCTTTATCTAACATTCGTTCATTCCTTCATGTACATTTATATTTGTATTTGCCTACGTTATCACAACAAAGCCGATCAACGCGTAAAACACGTAATTAGCATTTCATTGAAACTGGATTAAGGTGAACTGGAGCATATATATTTATAATTGTGTACCTGTTTGTTAATGTGGGATCCGAACTATCTCTGCCGAAGATGCCATCTATTAATACCTGTCCGGTGGAAATACTCGACGAAATATTTAGGCAACTCAGTTTGGAAGATCTCTTGACGTGTATGGTAGTAAGCAAGAAGGTGAGTAAAAAATTAAAGAGAAAGTAGAGGGTTTGGCGGCAATTAACAAAGCCTAGTGGAAACTGATAGCCAGCCAGGAGCATCTGTGTGATAGAATCAGATATTCGGATATTCATAGAATATTCGAAACATGGCAGGTTGACGAAACATATGACGGCGATAGGGACGAGGGCGACAATCTATCGCCGGCACCATTTCCCTCTCCTCCTCGATCGAGACCCATCAAACTTTCTGAGAAATCTCCATATATCATGTGCCAACTGGCTAAAGACAAGATCTGCACCGTTAAGCACTTTATTATCGACTCTTGGGAATGTACACACCACCTTAGATATATCACTGAACTGGCCAAATCAAGTCCTTATCTGGCGTCTTTTCATATCTGTGTTAGCTGGCTTATGGATGAAGCACATCTTTTTAATCACCTTAAAGATCTGCCAGCAACAATAACCAGCCTTTCCATCCACAATCAAATCCTAACTCCTCGCCAGTTGACTACCAGTAGTGTAACAATATTCAAGAATCTCTTTGATTCTTTGGGCAATAGTCTCCTTCAACTCGACCTTACAGGTACCTTAGTTTGTGATTCACAACTTATACATATTGCAACCAGGTGCCAAAAACTTCGCAGGCTGGTACTTACTAGGCTGTTCAATATCAGCACCTACACTTTGCAAGAACTCGTTGAAGATTTATTACCTGCTACATTGCAACAACTTACCATTCGGTCTTATTCACTGAAGCCAGAATGGATCATCAATTACATCATTTCACAACAGCACTCCAACGACAATAATCTACACCACCCAAAGTTCAGGCCTCAAGTTTTATCTTTCCTTGACGTTCAGACTTGCGATATTTTCACTCTACGAGATATTCAAACAATTTCTGAACTCACCTCACACAAATGTCGTATTCTTCATTCGGCGATTCTCGAAGACAATACTCTTGAGGCCTATCATTCCTTTATTGAACTACTCTATGGAATGAATCCATATCGGGCATATCCATCTAATGGTGGACACGTAATGCCAGTACCACGAGCAACGAGTAATGCTGATGGCAGTAGCAGCTACGCCACGATGCTGGGAGCAGTCCTCGATTCTCTACATGACCTTCCTTGACCCTCTATGTCATTTCACCGTAATGACGGCCCCGTCCTTAATGCAATCCGATAACTTTTGATTGTATGGGATGAATTCATTGTTGTCACTGTAGAAGCCAATCTTGTGGCCACCAGCGGTGTTATTCTTATTGGTTATTGATAGGAGGTCCGATCCTTTGTCCAGTGCTCGCCCTACAACCAGATCTTTGTGGAAGTATACCGCCAATTTCTTCTCTGGGCGGGTCATGAGTTTACCGGTCGTCACATCCGTATATTCGGCAGTCGGGCGAACAAGATAGAAATAGACTCTATTCTGATTAGGGATCTTCTCATCGCCCTTTGCTGTTCGCTTAAGTTCCGCTAATGCTAATAAGGGGTTTACTTTCTTCGGCTTCGCTGAGGTGGAAGAAGTCATAGTTGTCTTTTTAGCCCATAGAGCTTTCAATTTTTCCAGCGCCGCCGGTGGATGACTGGCAGCCGAGGCAGCTGATGCTTTGGTTTTAGAAGAAGAAGAAGAAGAAGAAGAAGAAGAAGCTGAAGTGCTTGCACTCCAACGAGCCCGATCACTTGCTGCAGACGCCGTGGCTTCGCGTAATGCAGTGGATTTCGCTCGGCCAGATGGAGATGGTGAAGCTGCTGGAGATGGAGAAACAGACTTGGCCGCTACTTCCTTGCTCCTCGCTTGTTTGCATTCATGCTCCTCTGTCTTTCTATGATCGTTACAAAATGTTTTACCACAATCATAGCATTTGAATCTTTGATATTTTAGTTAGAATTTGAATCTAGTGCTTAGCCTCGAGAGGTAAATAAATACTTACGGCAGGAAGTCGATCCGATTACACTGCGCACAATGCTCTCCAACCTCTAAAAGTCCCATGGACCTTTCTGCTAAAGTAGACATCTTAAAGTATTAATAATAAGTCAAGTGAACCGCCGGGTCTCGCTGAAAGCGCAGAAATGAGGCGAAAGCCTGTTTATATAGCTTTATAATTAGACATCAGGAGTTGTGATCTTCGGTAATGCTAAGCCGCGTCGGGATGACATGTGAGCCGCAGGGTTCTAGGCTCTTCTTCGTGGTGGCGGGGATTACACTCTTAGGCTATTATTAATAATGCTGTGATAGTAAATAAGTAAAGTGCTTTGTAACTGCTCTGTGGATTGTGAAGCGCACCTCTCTACTGTGCCAGTTTACAAATTTTGATATAGTTAACTGTCAAGAAATTTCTTACTACTTTGTACTAATATAAATCTCCTTGGCAATGTCTCGGAGAACGTTTTTACGTACTTTGCCAGTAGAGGTTTTGGGAAGTTCGTCTACTACTCTAAACATCTTGGGAACTTGGAAGCCACCGATCTCTCCCTTCATCCACTGGGTCATATGAATAGTGTCAAATGGTTTGGATGGGTCTTTGAGAGTGACAAATGCAAATGGAACCTCTCCGTAGTGATCATCCGGCACACCTACCACAGTTGCTTCAAATATGTTGGGATACTTCATGATCACGCCTTCAACAGCAACAGAAGAGATATTTTCACCTCCCGAAATGATAATATCTTTCTTCCGATCAAGAACTTGGATCGAGCCATCTGGGTGCCAAACAGCCAAATCTCCACTGCGGAACCAGCCTCCAGTATAAGCCTTTTCGGTTTCTTCAGAATTCTCATGGTATCCTTTTGTGACTAGGTTTCCACGAATGACTATTTCGCCAATCTCAGTCCCGTTCTTGGCTACCTCTTGTGACTTGTCATTAAAGACACGAACTTCTGACGAGGTCAAGAATCCGTGACCTTGGCGGGCTAATAACGAAAAATGGTTTTCCTTGGGAAGGTCGGCCCATTCTTCTTTGAAATATGCCCTTGTAAACGGACCATATGTCTCAGTTAATCCGTACATATGAACTGGGTACAGATTATGTGCAATCATGTCCTGAAATAGTTGAGCAGATGGAGGAGATGCAGCAACAGTCACACGAACCTCGTGAGGAACTTTCTGAGCTTTTGGAGAATTAAGTAACATGGAATTAACGGTCGGCGCAGCATTCATATGAGTAATTCTTCTTGTAAGGAACAGATCCCAGATATAATCGACATCGACTTTACGAAGACAGAAATGAGTACCTCGAACTGCAGTAACTGCAAATGGACAAGTCCAACCCATAGCATGAAACATTGGTAAGGTCCAAAGGTAGTGACATCTGTTTCTGCCAAAAATATCCTGGCTGTTATAACCAGCTTCAATGATGTTTGCAACTGCGGCCAAATAAACTCCTCGATGTGTATATTCTACTGCTTTAGGCTTGCCAGTAGTACCACTAGTGAAATATAATCCCAAGAGTGCGTTTTCTTCAATATGCTCGGCATGAAGTCCCGCCCAACCACGGCCATTTTCAAGTTCCCTTCCTTCACGAACAGCCGTAGAGTATTGACAAGTGGTCGAATTGGGATCTCCAACATCGTCATCTACAATGATGTCCAAAGATCCTGGTTTGGCATCCGCGAGATCTTTGAATTCAGCATCTACAATAACCAAGTCAGCTTTACCCAGTTCAAGCATGTATTGAATTTCAGATTTTTTTAGCCGGTAATTAAGACCCATAGTGATTCCGCCTGAAGCCACGGCAGCAAACATGGTCTCCAGATGGGCAGGAGTGTTGGGGCCAAGAATGGCGATTCTCTTGTATTTGTGCCTTTTGAAGTAATAAGCCAATCCCTTGACCCTTTCTGATAGCTCATGATATGTGTACTCTAATTTTTTGCCGTTAGCAGCTTTATGGACGACTGCCAGAGCCTGGGGCTCTATTTGTGCTGAGCGAGGCAGAAAATAAGTAGGATTTAGCTGGTGGAAATGAATTGGAATAGTTTCTGGAGGAACATGACTGGCAGGTGGGTCATGATGCAAGGCACTCTCGTCATGTTTGTTGACTCTTGAAAAACTACCATGACTAGGGATAATAGTAGCAGCACTGGTGGCAGACGTAGACATAGATGGGCCTCTGGATAAATGGCTAAGCATTTGGCCCAATCTCTGCTTGGCAGAAGAAGGAGGCATTTTTGTTGTTTTTGATGATTGACAAAAAGTGTGGAATTGAGTAGTTGTTAGATCACGATACGAAAATAGATTTCTTCTCTTTATATATAAGATCTCTACAATAGGGTGGGGTATCGGAAGTTGTTATGGCCGATGAGTATTCCCGGATTATCGCCTTTTGATAACGAGAAATTCAGGGGAGAGAAACCCCACTTACCCCACAATCAGCCAGCCGCGTTTCTCTATATATGGCGATTGGGGCGCGCCAGGCCGTTTCGGTGCGTTTGCGGTCTGCTTTAGACCCGAGTTATGTCCGTGTAGCGTCCGTCTGGCGTGAGTCCGATCCGGGGTGATTCCGGATTTTAAGTTCAACTATCGGAATGAACTCGGTTTATGAACTTGTCAACAACACTGTTTCTCCGTCCGCCCTAACGCCGGGGTCGTTACTGGTTGGTGTGGTGTAACGGAGAGTGCGGTGCAGAGGGTGAGGTTTCAAGTCGTCAACAAACAAACAGAGCATAGCAGCATAGCGCACAAGATCTGAGAAAAGCGAGTCGACTGGGTAATTCTTCCATTGATTTCCTCTACCTTGCCCGGCTATTGTCAAGCTCAAAGCAGTGTCAGAAATTCATGATCGGCTCCGTGAAAGGTACGCGCTGTATTCGCGGTATAAACATGCAGCATGGACGTATTTCTCTCGACCGTAGGACGTTGAAATGTTGTGCCAGGCGGGGTAGCGAGCTGTCTGCTAATGTGAGATCTTATGCAGGGTATACATGTTGATTCTATCATACAGAATAATATGCACGTACGATGTGCTTTCGAAGCGGGGTCGGTTAAGCAGCCAGTGTTTTTCAACCAATTTTGAATCATCATGTATCGTGAATATATGGTCTGATTCTTATCGTAGAACGAATGCACCAGGGATTTGGGTGCAGCTTTTTAGGAACGGACAGGTTTTGAGAGAAGAGAACGTGTGATCATACGTGAGCGGCTATGTACACTACAAATAACATTCAAGAGTAACCATACTATGTGCTATGCCTGTCTACTAATACCTCCTCCGGAGGCTGGCCGCTGCCCAGACCCGTTGCTCGCTTCGCTCGGCCTGCAAGTCGCCAAGATGCTAGACTCTCAGCAACCAGTTGGAGCAGCAAACCGGTGAAGCAAGCCGTCAGAAGTAATTGAGCACGAGGCAATGGAATGCATCACCCAGAAAGCCACTCTGCAAGTCAATCGATCATGTCACACTCATCACTCTCTTAACCTTTTGTCCAGCTTATATCCTAACCGGTGAGTTGTTACACAGTATATCCTAACCGTTTGTCTTAGTCCTCTGTATAAGAATATATATAAGGTGTGTTGTATGTATGATGCGGCTATGCCCCAGGGTAACCCAGCGTACGAATTGTCTCCTTTTGGTCAAAATTTTTCACCCACTCAATTCTCGCATTTTTTTCCTTCTCCTTTCTTCTTTCTGTGTGCTGTTGGTATCTTTCTTAAATATACTGTTTACAGTAAAACTAATCCAGACCCCTGTCAGAAACAACAAACAACAACTACCAGCACCTTCTTACTGGTTTGTGTGTAGTTGAGGACTAAATCGGCCATGTCTGTTGCTTCAAAGGTAAATATATAAAAGTGTTTTGGTGATGATTGATTTGGCGTGATCTCGGTATAATGTACAATTGGGTAGTGAGCGATGGAGTGGCACAAAAGAGAACATAAGGCAGATTGATTGAAGGCTAATTGTGGATGACCCGTGACGCGGTGATGCATGTCATTGATTATGATTCAGACACTGAGACCTAAATCAATAGCATGGACTGCTGGGGTCCCTTGTTTGGTGTGATTTCTATTCGGTTTTTGCATTCTGATTTCGTTGTACTTTATCTGCCGTACTAGTCGCGCTTCATCTTGGAGCTGCTCACCAACTCAATTGCTAGTTTTATATGTGGTCGTTGACTAACTTATTAGAACCCTTTTGCCCTTCTCGGTGACGAGGACGCAGCTGCTGCCCCGGCTGCTGTCTCTTCAGGACCCATTAGAGAAGTTGTTAAAAACACCACTTCTTCTAAAAAGGCCGATGCTCCTCCTGCTCGTGCCAACCCTGCTCGTGCTACCGGTGCCAAGAAGACTGTATCTGGTAATGAAGCCGCTTTGAAGGATAAGAACGTTGGTCGTTCCAACAACCGGGCCAGAGGTGCCGCTGAGGGAGAGACCCCTTCTTCGCGTGGTCCAAAGAAGACCGCCGGTCGTCCTGACCGTCACTCTCAGACCGGTAAGACCGACTCTGAGAAGAAGGTTAACAAGGCTTGGGGTGATAACAAGAAGAAGCTCGATGACGAAACTGCTGCCGAGTCAATTGCCAAGGAAGATGCCAACGAGACTGAATCTGGTGCTGAGGCCACTCCTATTGAAGAGGAAGTCGATAACACCAAGACTCTTGATGAGTACTTTGCTGAGCTTTCGAGCAAGAACGCCGAGCTCAATGCGGCCCGTTCGGCCCGTAAGGCAAATGAAGGTGTTGAGGACGCCAAATGGGCCAATGCCAATGAAGTTAAGAAATCCGATGAAGAACTTGTTCCTGAGGCCCGTGCCAAGGCCATTCGTACCAAGACCAGAAAGGAAAAGACCATTATCGAGCCTGAAGTATCTTTCACTGGTCCTGCTCGTACTACCACCAACCGCGGAGACCGCCCTGATCGTGGATCTCGGGGAGGAGACCGTGGTGCTCGTAACGGAGCCCGTCGTGGAGGTAACAACAACAGCACCCAAGGCCGTGGCCGTACCAACACCCCTGCTCAGGCCAAGGTCAACATCACTTCGCAGGCTGATTTCCCCACTTTGGGCAACTAAGGTCTCTTTTGTCCCTTTGAGACCTTTTGGAAAAGAAAACAAAAAAAAAAAAAGAAGTATATGTGTGCACTACTATTACCTGGACATTCTTAATGATATAGTGCGTAAAAAAAGGGTTTTTTATACAGTAAAGAAAAAAAAGAATACGTCTTGTATAAACGACGAAGATGATTTTACGACTATGGCCGCCTTTCTTAAAATAAAAATATAAATACTGATGCCGATGGACCCACGTTTATGTAATATCCGATGAAATGTAAAAACAATCCGCATGAATATTTCCTAGGTTTGGCCTGCTTGGGGGGCAGGGGGTGCGCTGTGCCCAGGAGTGACTGTGTCTACCGGAACTTAAACTGATGTATATATATTCGTTAAAAGTATAAACGCATCAAAAACCAACAACGTAAAAAAAAAAATAACATGGTGTCATAATTCATATTCTTAAACCCGAAATCTATAAAGGGACATATCATATGGATGCATGAGTGATTAGATAGACTTGAGTTGTACCAGGGCGTCGACGGCTTCCTGTTCTCGCTTGACTACGTCTTCGTGGATCATTCTCGCCTTGTGGCTGCTGCTGTTGACATGGCCCGCGGGATCTTTACGAAGCTTGGCCGCGCCCATCGACTGCCAGTCCTCGTCGTCCGTGTCTCCTCCGCCATTGCTACGACTGATGCGACGAACATTCAGATGAATAGCATCGTCCATTGCCTCCTGATCATCGAGGTCGAGGTCGTCGAGATCATCGTCGTCCTCAAACACGTTCTCATCAAATACGCTGTTGCGGACTCCTACACGTGAGAGTTCATCATCATCGTCGTCTTCGTCATCATCGTCAGCATACAGGTTTCTACCCTCGGCTCCAAAAGCGATTCTTTCCCGCATTTTCTGCGAGGGACGACGAGCACGACGGCCGCGTAGAACTCCCTGTAAAACATGACTGGGTCGCATGGGTTTGCGAATCACAGAGTTGTGGAACATCATATCGTCATCAGCAAGGTCCACGTCGTCGTTGAACGGTATAGTAATCGAGTTCTTGAGAGAAGACGAAAGGTACTGAGAGTCGACAGCATTGAGGACTGGAGATATAGGCGGGTTGATTGACGACGAGGCCAGCTCGACACTAATACTATCCCGGCGGTGCTTGAAAGAGCCATTAATACTGCCACTTCCAGCAGCTGCAGCGGCGGCCGAAGCAGGCGAATCTGTCTTGCGGGCAGCCCATCTACCCCAACCGACCTTTTCAAACACAACACTATTGACGGGATCACCACTGTCAAGCACGGCAATGATTAACCGACGCTGTTTTGATAGTGACAAGTCAGCAAACCCGTTAATTGTCAATGCCAAATGGGACGTGATATGACGGATAGCAAGCGGTCCTTGAGTGAGTAGCAATCGAGACAGTTTGTCGGGAGTCACAGCCGCAGCAGCAGCAATAGCAACAGGAGAGTTTGTATTCAATGGGCCTCCTCCCGTGGAAGATGATAATGAAGACGACGGCCCATTTCCAGGCCCAGGGCTACCTACAGGAGTGGAAGTAGTTTGTTGTTGTTGCTGAAGGAGATGAGACTTCAGCAACGACGAAGAGGAAGCAGACGCAGAGCCCACCGGATGAAGTCCGGGAGATGATTTGGCAATATAAGATCCAGTGGGGGTATGAGATGTGCTAGAAAGCCGTCTGTTGCGTGGAGAAGAAGACGCGGCAATCGCAGACGTCTTGGGAGGAATAAGATGACGCGATGACGATGATTGTTCTAATTGTCTTGATAACGAAGAAGGCTGGGCTAATGCCATGGGTTGGTCCGAAGGTGACAGAGCCCGAGAATGTGAGTACGACTGAGATGTTTGTACCAAGACATTGGCCGCATTGGCAGACGTGGGAGAAACAGGCGCCATCAGCGGAGACTCGCTATCGCCATTGCTATCTCCCCCACTACCGCTGCCGCCACCTCCATGAACCCCAGAACTGGCTGGCGAAAGTGACCGCCGATGAACGCCTGCGTGACTATAATTATGACTGTGGTGGTGGTGGTGGTGATTGTGATTGGACAACCGATATGAGTTCGAAGCGGTGGGCGGAGAAAATGCAGAAGATGACGAGTCTAAAGTATCAGTAGTAGTTCGAGGAACGTCAACAAATGTCTGAATAGGTTCTGGAGACCCCGACCGACCAGAAACGGCCGCGTCATTACCAGTAGACTCATTATCACGAGTACCTCGAAGATTGGAATAGCTCTCCGTTGGGAAAGGCAATGAACGACTATGAGAGAACAAATGCGGGCTGGACTTTGAATGTTGGTCTTGAGATCTCAACCCACTTAGAGCAAGGGATAAAGCCGACATGAGGAAATATATCACGGTTGTCGTCTGAAAAAAATGAGAGCAGGCGTGAAGTGTACGAAGTAGAGAACGAAAAAAAAGACCAAATTTAAAGGAGATCAATTAAGATTAGTCGTCGCAAATAATCGCGTTAGATTACCAAATAATAATAATTATCCAGAATATTATTGGTGTTGTTGGTAATACTAGTATTAATCCACTAGTTGGGTATGACGGTGGTGAGTAAAAAAAAATTGCAGACGGGGAGGGTGGTGGTGTTGTAATTAATTATCGTGATTTTTCACTCCTGTGCTCATGCCATATATATATAATGGGCGTGTTAAAATAAACGTGGAGAGAGTAGTCAACGTAGACATAAAAGAGGGACTATGCATAGTCGGTGTAAGATAGCAAGCAGGCCGTCGCCGGCGTACGCGCGTCCGGTACGTTTGCGCCGTCATCCTACCTGCAAAGCCCAGCTGATACTGGTAGGTAGCCATGGGGTATGTTCAGGGCAGCGCATAGGATAAGTTCTAGAATGTCTGAGAGGAGCTCGTGACTTGCGACAGGATTGGTCAGTCGACTATCCCCCAACTACTCAGCGTGTCAAACGACTTCGCCATAGGAACAGTTCGGAAGGAACCAACTTTGGCTCGTGGGCAGCACCTGACACATTCAGTCATATCCATCATCCCAACGGCTCAGGCTGTTTCTGGGTTAGACCGCCCAGCCATCTGGCCAGCAAGTCAGGCAGGCCTGGTCGCGGAGGCAGGCTCAACAAAGCGCGCCAGCCAGCTGGGCCACTGCCGCCCAATACCGCCGACTGTCCCGACCAGGCGCTCAGCCGTCGCCACGCTAAGCCGCCGACGCTGAGCTAAGGCATGGATTACCAGAAACGGCCTGCTCCCTCTCCTTTCAATCAAACCACTGGATTACCAGATCCAGCGCCGGTTGGGCGTACAATGACGAATCTGTGAGAAATCAAACTCAATATGGCAGTCGCAGTGAGCACCTACAGGGAACAACCACAGGAGCCTTTCACTGGGCGTGACCACCGGGCCCCGCGAACATGAGCTGTCCGACCGCTCCCGCGCGTGGCATGTGGCCTGCCTCCGGTGGATCCCGGAGCCACCGTGTACTGTCTACCGGCGAACTCTGGCGCTGCAATGGACGCATTTTGCACGGGCTTTAAAATATTATTTAATAATGTCAGATACGCTCCATGCTATCTCTACAGTTACATCTGCAGTACTGCAGCAGCAGCAGCAGCAGCAGCAGCAGCAGCATGGGAGTCAGTGAGACCAGACGGGCAGCTTCTCACTCACGCCCGGAGATAGATACGATAAGGTTTAGGGTGGAACCAGGGCAGGACGGGTATTTTCAGGGGTAGGTAGCTGATAGGTCGAGTAAGCAGTCGGCTTATTGTTACAGTTGAATATAACAACCGCTCTTCTACGTGGTTATTAGGGCGATCGTTGACAGATAGATTTATATCCATGATAAATAATACTTGCAGCCTCGCTACTTTTTTTATGAGCGTTGCTAGATGCAACGCACATGGAGCTTGTTCCAAGAGCTTCGCGTATATACGAAAGACTTATTTCCGACAAGACCGTCTCACCTGATTATCTAAGCCCCATGGGAATTATAAATATCAGTTGGAGATAACGGTCATTAGAATACGGGTAAGGCATCCCGGATCTGTTTTGTTTTGCTAAAGTAATTAAGATCGTCTAATGTCCGATGATGACTAAGACCTTGTATGCTAGCACCAGCATATAAAGGAAGTCGTTCTATCCGGTTAAGAACATATCTCTTGACCAAACATCTTAATAACCATTGATTTTATTCGAAAATGGCTTTGTCTCTTCCATTGACCTACAGAAGCTTCAGCATTGCCGATTCTCAAGGCACTCCTGAGGACCTTAAACTCTCCACCCTACCACTTCCTGAGGTGGGGCCCGAAGACGTTCTGATCCGGGTCAAGGCTGTGTCTCTCAATCAGAGAGATCTGATGATTATCGGCGGTAGATATCCGTTTCCCTTTAAGAAAGATGTGGTTCCTTGCTCGGATTTCTCGGGAGAAATCGTTGCTCGAGGAAAGAATGTCAGTGAAGAGGATTTTCCCAATGGCCAAAGAGTCGTGGGGAATTTCAATATCTACTATTTGTATGGGGCTAAGACGAGACAGGATGATGCGCTCGGTGGATCTGTCGATGGAGGACTGCGAGAATATGTGTTGCTCCCATCTGTTGGAGCGATCAAGATCCCTTCTGGAGTGAAACTGAGCTGGGAAGAACTGGCCACTCTGCCCTGTGCTGGTGTGACGGCTTGGAACGGTCTTTATGGTTTGAAGGGTAATACCCTTGTTGCTGGCCAGACTGTTCTTGCCATTGGAACCGGTGGAGTCTCGGCACTTGCACTTGCAATTGCCAAAGCTGCTGGAGCACAGACCGTGGTGACGTCGTCTTCCGACAAGAAACTAGCCAAGGTCAAGGCCGATTTGGGCGTCGACCATACGGTCAACTATAAGACCCATGCCAATTGGTCTGAAGAAGTTGTCCGCTTGACTGGTGGACGCGGTGTGGACTTTGTTATTGAGAATGGTGGCTCGTCTACTATTGGTCAGAGCATTGCCAGCCTGACACCCGGTGGTCAGGTCAGCATCATTGGCCTCATTGCTCCAGCCAGCCAGGAGAATATGCCCGATGTAGGTACTCTGACGCTAGGCAAGTGCGCCATTGTCCGTGGCATTCAGGTTGGCAGCAAACAGTTGGCCGAACAGCTGCTGCTTTTCCTTGAGCACAACCAGATTCCTATTTCCATTGACAAGGTGTTTAAATTCGAGGACTCGGTAAAGGCCTTTAAATATCTTGACTCTGCTCAACACGTTGGCAAGGTTGTTATTTCGTTGGCTTAGTTTTTTTCACTCGCTTATATAAGATGAAAATAAATGCACTGCTCACTTTCTATCAAAGTCTTTGGCATAAAGTCTACAACATGGCATAAATTGCTGTTATGTAATACATGGAAACATGGATGAAGGGGAAAAGAGGGTAGTGTAGAGGTCGATGCTTTTTTTGTCCTTGTCATCAAAATCATCAGTGTTATTATTTTACTTTTTTAAAACCGACAATACAAAAAAAAATATATTCACAACAAAAGGCAAATCTAGTAACCCAAGGCAGCAAGAGCCTTTGAAGTCTCCGAGTCGGCGACAGACTTTTGAGCAGCAGCAACCTTCTTTTGAAGAGCCACCTTCTTAGCATAGTAAGCAGCAGACTTGACCTTTCTTCTCTCTTCCAAACGGCTAACAACATCTTGATACTTCCAGCCCACTTCATGGCTCAATCTGCCAATGGTGGTGTATTTTCTGCCGGGCTTGAGTCTGAGGACACGGAGAGCTTGAGGAACAACAACACGCTTCTTGCGGTCATATGGAGGAGGAACACCCTCGAAGACCTTGAGGTGTTCAAGAGCAGCCTTACCACGGGCAGTCTTGTGGGCAATCATACCGCGGATAGCCTTGTAGAGAATACGCGAGGGGGCACGGAAATGGAAAGGACCGTGGTTCTTGTTATAACGAGTGGCCTTTCTCAAGTAAGCGTGGTACTTGAGTTTGGTACGGAAGAATTCTCCAGAAACATTAAGAGCTTCACATCTGACAACAACCACGTGCTGACCAGCAAGAAGCTGCTTAGCAACAGTTGAAGCAAGACGACCGAGAAGGTGTCCTTTTCCTACAAGGGATGTTAGTTACGTATTCGCATGGTGCACGGATAGTCGGATGAAGAATAGATGAGAATGTGAGAAACAACATGGATCAATGTAACACTGTGACTGGCAAACTGAAGGACAACCACACCAAGCCCCGCAACCAACTTTGTGGATTTCGGCCAAGTATCGCTCTTATAAGTCTGTGTATTCATTTTCAGATCATTTGTGTTTCGGCTCATGCTTCGTCACTTTGATAACTTTCCAAACTTTGTGTCGAGTCCCATCCTCTCACTATTCAACATCATTCTATCCACGCTGTTTACAACATACCGTCAATGACAACGACAGGCTCGAAAGTGCTCATTTTTATGGTTGATCTCGCGGTGATGGTTGGTGATATCGCGAAGAAGTGTCGAAACTTAGAGATAGAGATATTCCAATCCGAGTGTATAGGGCTCGTCTGCCTAGTTGATGCGCACTCTGCCCTGGCCAGAGTGTGAGTGGGTTGTTCTCTTGGTGTCACCTAATACGGCAATATGAAAAGAAGTAGTCACAGAGCACAAGCTAGGGTAGAACCCTAGACATATGTCACGTGATGACCACCAGCTCTGCTACATCTTCAGGTGTTGTTTCTCCGTATAACCAAGTCTGGAAGAAAAAAATGATCAAAGGTGTATTATCCTCGCGACTAAAGGTATGAAAGAGAAAAAACATTAATCACATTTATGTTTACCATATATGTTCTGTCTGGGTGTTGTTATCTGGATAGTGCTGAATCATGCATGATAAGAGTTATAGTAGCCGATCACTTACTCTGGCAGAGATTAATCAGATCAAGCATCAATGAAATTGCACCAGCGGGCATTGGGTATCGTAGCAGCGATGAAAGAGCGTGACACACATTTAGTACTAGCGTACAATTGGCACAATCGTCAATGGGATTTCTTTTCATCGATATCGTCGTCGTTCATCGCCAAAATCAATTTCGTCAAACGGAGACATCAGGCCTATCGCTTGTTTGCTAACACATGTTCTATGTCCCAGATCTAACAGCCGTTTGCTATCAAAGGAGGGTGCCCATATCTGATTGGGAGTGAAGATATGGTCCAGCAGGAGCCCCCCATCTGCTCGTCCTCGATTCACGCTCATCATTATCGTCGAGTGCTGTCAGGCGACTAAAAGAGTAGCACCCCTTACCCCGCAAGTTTGTCGGTGTTTCGGTGTTTCGGTGCTTTGGTGTCTCACAGCTCAACGGCTGTTGGCAGCAGAACAGAAAAAGTACTAGCGCTCATGCTATATAATATTGGTAGCCGCTGTAAGCGATAAAGGCTTTACTGCACTGATGGAATACAGTTGTAAATTTGTACGACTTACAGCTAACAGCTAACAACAAACAACTGGCCAGAAACAGTTGCTGTCGTGTTTTGGTTGTAGTGGTTGTTATCATCTTTGGTTGTTTTTCATCACAGATTATCATATCTATCGCTCGCATCAAAGAAAAGCCTCTGATACCGACGCTTAAAGTCGGCTGTTTATTTGTGTTTTTTGCCAGCCTTGTTCCGTTGGACCTGGAACTTGGGAAGCATATGGAAAAATAGAGCTCTCAACAAGCCAAAAGAACGTGAAGTTACCTGTACGTGTGACGACTTGAGAGTGTAGAAAAGGGCGTTGATTATATATCCCACGTTTTGTGATAACACTTCCATTTGCTGATAGATTCTCGAGCTAAAGCTCGGTTGACCATTTCATCCATTCTATTTTTGTTGGAGTTTCTTTGTTATCGGACACCGAAATATGATAAAAGACAGCAGTTTCTTAAAAACCGGTTTTTAGAGAAAGGAAGAAAAAAGAAGCAGGAAATTAACTCACTCGTTGGACCCTGTTTCTTACATCATAACATTCATATATATCATGACGTCTGTTCATACATCAGCTACAGCAGAAGAAGGCAATATGCCAACTGTTGAGTCGGATCCTATAGGTAGCAACAATCGGGTCTCTGAGTCTTCAACCACCAGAGAGATCGTGGAAGGAAATGATGATGACTACACATCAACGGCTACTTATTCAAAAGTGGAACAAACTAGCGGTACTAATGATGCCACTGCCATCAGTGAAGTAGGTGATAATAATGATACCACTACTGCTAGTGCTGGGTACGTAACGGCAGTGACGACGACGACAACAACGACGACGACTGCTCCCGCTTCCGTAGCAGTTATACGGGCTAGACAAGCTAGTACTGCAACGTCGAGAACTCCGACCACTCCAGGTCTGGAATTAACGCTGCTACTAATATCAGGGTTACGAGTCACCATTCGATTGGACGAGCATTATATGGCGTCGCACTCGATAGCCGTGAGCCAGCCGGAATTTATGACTGTCGGATCTCTCAGGAACAGTTTACACAGTAGCTGGCAGGACGAATGGGGCTCGGCGCCAACCAGTTCGGCGTTTATTAGGTTGATCCACCTGGGCAAGATCCTAGACGACCAGCAAACATTACAGGAATGTAACATCACAAGTTCGAAACCACATAATGTCGTTCATTTATCTGTCAAGCCCGAGTCTTTTGAGTTGGAAGCGCCCACAAAGATGAAATCCCACAGTGGGTTCCGAGGTGGCAGATCAAATGACCCTGGAGATGACACGACTCGCAGTTCGGGAGGTTGCTGCATTATTTTGTAACTGTGGCACCTTTCTCTAGCATATTTTTTTTTGTTTTTTTTTAAGTTTAATTCCCTTGTCTCCAGGCTTTTATGATTGTCTGTATTTTCTCTTAATGATATCTATACTTTTCTGCCTTGAACTACTCGTATTTCGAGTATACAATGTGAGCTAGTATGTAACATCCACGTGCCGTCCCTTGACCAGAGCATATCCTCTTTTCCTCCCTATTGATATAGAATAAGGCCTAAAATCTTGAACGTTAGACACAGGCGGATGATTGTACCTGCGTAATGCAAGGCAAATGAAGAACCTGCCTACATGCCATGTATCCCAGCCATATATATTCTGTAGGAGTGGCCTTCCAGTCTAATGTTTGTTCTCTGCGATATCAGCTGTATCAGCTAAGCCTCCCTGAATGCTCTTCGTCAATGTGTATGGAATGTGGAATCCTAATACCATGCTCGAGTCCTTCCCTACCTTACATCTTCGACCCGGACGACCCAACCTCCCATAACAGTTCCAGCAGCTCGCGGAGCGAGCACAACGGGTCTGGGCAGAGCCCAGCCGCCGGAGGCAGAGCCCTCTCCGCCTCTCCGCCGCCAGTGGCGACATCATGGCGAGACGTAACAGAACAGGACTGTATTTGTATAGAAAACATGCAATGCATTTGGAAAAGGGCATGTTCCAAAGTAAATAAATAATTAGAGACAAACAAACTGTGGGCAAGATATAAATACACGATAATAATTATTTTGGTGCCTAGCAGCAGAGATTTACCATAACTGCTGCTTCTTTTTCCCATACCTGGTGAGGTCCACGTCCTGCAGATCGCCTATTGTATCATCGGATCCTTCTCCTCCTCGTCGCTCAGTCTGAGAAGAGACAGGAGGGCTGGAGAATTTCGTGGGCGAGAATTCACTCGATCGAATGGGAGTAGACGAGAACTGGGTCATTTTCCAAAACGGGGCTGGTGAGCTACCAGGCATAAATGACGAAGGAAGCTGCTGTTGTTGTGCCGACGATGGTGGCGCCAACTGGAGCTGTGATACCTGTTTCGCCGGAGTCATCCCTACAAATTGGCCAAAGGGTGTTGGTGGATTGTTGAGTGCTGCCGGCTGTTGCTGCTGCTGCCCAGAGGTCGAGCCGCTGCTGTTACCATTGTTGGAAGCATTTATGGCACTGGAGGCCGTTTCCGTACTTGTGTTACCAGTGGAAACCAAACTAGTGGATGGTGCGCCACTTGTATTAGCAGCAGCTGAGGTACTAGTGTTACTACCAGTACTGCTATTGTTACTGCTTCCATTGACAGCCGGCTTATTTACTTGCTTGGTGGTGATGCCTCCTCTGCTACCTCTTTCTGGCGTGTAGGCCTCCAACTGAGAAATCTGACCGGGAGCAGTAGCACTGGATCCAATATATCCTCTTTGTGGAGAAGGTAGAAGGTTGGACGCTGAGGTAGAGGCGGCGGCGGTGGTGGTAGGCGAGTTCGTTGGAGCGACATTATTCTCATT
Organism: Sugiyamaella japonica; assembly: GCA_030583365.1. NCBI lineage: Eukaryota > Fungi > Ascomycota > Dipodascomycetes > Dipodascales > Trichomonascaceae > Sugiyamaella > Sugiyamaella japonica. The sequence continues at coordinate 32,081 of JAJMIG010000130.1, forward strand.
ATTTTCTCCACCAGACAAGCCATATTGCCCATTCATTGGGGTCTTTGTTGAAGGCTTTCGAGGAGTTACGAATCCTGCGTCAAGCCTGCCCTCACCTTCCTGTTGATCCGAGGGAGCAGCAGTGGTAGGAGGTGCCGCAGTCGGAGAAGCTGTAGGAGGAGTCGCAGCTGGAGGCTGTAATACAGGGTGTTGTGAAACATTGAGAAGTGGCAATGTCGGATACTGGCGGTTGAATTTGGTTTGGCTTTGTGAAATAGACGGCGGCTGAGGCTGTTGTGGTTGTGGTTGTGGTTGTGGTCGTGGCTGTGATGGCGATTGTTGATGTGGGGATGGCAACTGCTGGTGCTGTAGAACTGAATGTAATGAAACCGGTGTCGACTTGGATGGTGGCGAAGGAACAGCAGGGTACTGTGGAAATTGAATCTGCTGCTTCACCATTGGAGATAATCTCATCCGACCAGGTTTACTAAGATTGGCCTTCTGCATATACTCCACTTTATACCGGTCATTAATCTGCCATTTCATGCCCTTACCAACTTCATTCATTTTGCGGGGGACTTTTTCAAACGCCTTGTTAAGCGATAGATTATGTCGAATAGAGTTCTGCCAGCCGGATTTGGAATGGCGGTAGAACGAGTATTTCGACATTATCCATTCGTAAATATCAGCCAGAGACAGCATCATCTCGTCACTGGACATAATGGCCTGTGTGATCATTGTGGCATAGCTGTAGGGTGGTTTGATATCTTTAGCATCATCAGCACTGAGATCCTGGTCAACATAATGGCTGGTTTGTAGAACTCCTCGCACTTGCGGCCGAGTGATCATTGCCACGCCTCGAGGATATGCCCCAGCCATACCAAATGTCGCAGCACCCCCGATAGCAAAGGCAGCTGCTGATGCTCCTGCTAAAGTAGCTGCTGCTACCAGTTCTTGTTTTTGTTCGTTTGCTCGGGTAGCGGAGCCTTTCAATTTCTGTATCGATTGGTTGTTTCTTCCTGGAGACAGCGACACCAATCCGGCGGCTGCTGCTACTGCGGCGTTCTGGTCATAGTCTTCGTCGTCTTGTGGTTGTCTCTGTTTCTGCCGTTTCTGCTGCTGCTGCTGCAAATTCGATCCTATCGATGGAGAAGATCTTCTGGCAACGTTCAAAAAACTTGCCGCCACCTTTGGTTCAACATCAGGCAGCACAAACATCATTTGTACACCACCAATGTCGAGAATATTGCCACTGTACAGTCTAGTGGTGCCCTCCTTATGGGACACTTTATCAACTCTGACTCCGTTTCTACCGAGGATGGTCAATTCCCAATATCGTCCATCCTGGTTATACTGGATTGAGGCATGTCGGCGAGAAACCACTTTAGCAGGCCCCAGATCGATTTGCACCTGTTCGCTAGTTCCATTAACAGCAGAAGTGGCCGCCGCCGTCGACGATGAAGTCGACACCACTGACGGGTCGGAAGAACGACCAATAATCAACCGCAATGTCTGTACATAATATGTCCATGAAGGCCCAGCCAATTTAGCATATGCCTGGACTTCAGTGTTGGATGTCTTATGGTTGGCATGATCAATGGCCACCTGGATATTGGGATCGGGTAAAGCCAGGCTGGAAATCACCGCGTTGATTTCATCAGCAGATGGAGGTACCGCACCAGAATCATATGACTGTGTCGCCGAATCTGGTGGATCCATAACCACAGCTGGAAGCTTTCTTCGTTTCGGCGACGCCGATTGTGACTTGGAGGCGACTCCGCTACCCTCTGTGGCGCCCTTTTCCGACTTTACTGAGTCTTTTACGGAATCTCCATCGCTGCCGCCTTCACCACCCGTGACAGGCGACGGCTCCGCCCTTGAAACATGTCGGCGTTTAGTTGGTGATCCTTTACTTTTGCTACTCATATTTGCATATTTCACAAAAGCAGTCTGGATAGGAAAAACCAAAAGAAATCCGAGAAAACTCACACACACACACACCAAATGTTTACTCCACTGGTGATAATATTATTCCCTGTCTTTGTTGTTGCACCAAAAAAATACTATAAATATGAATCGGTCCGGATCGCCAGTGAGAATAAACACTCAATGTCAAAATATCCCTGACAGCGTTCAGTGTCTCGGATGAGTTGGGCGTTGGCTTTTCTCTCTTACAAAGAATCTCAGAAACCTTGCAGTATACACTGTCCTCTTCTTGACAACAACACCGATGGCGCACTTCTCAGAGCTTCTCCTACTATCAGTCGTTGTCCAGACTTGGTTCTTTTATCGATAGAGCTGTATAAAAAGGGCTCTTTGCGTCGCTGGTAAGCTGTCGTCCTGGCCACTTGTCTTTGGTCTTGTCCAAAATAAATAACACCTTTGGTTACTCTTCACAACTGAGCAATGTTTTTTTTTTCCAAAGGAAACAGTTTTCTTGTCTAGTTGTTTCTAGGGCAACCGCGGGGTTAGCCGTGCGGCGATACGCGGCTCAGAGCATACGGAGATGCCGCCGTGAGAGTGTATGAGAGGTAATAATAATACCCCAGCAAGATATATTATGCTACTGGCGAGGCGAGCCCACTATGCTGGTACTAACCCTATATATGCATTTCGCGTAGTTTGGTTTTTCTGCTATATTGTTGGTGGCGGATCCTACAGACGCCATTCTGCCGTTCATGTCTCACTGTTCTAGAAGCGTATGTCATCCAATCAGCCTGTCGACGCGCCACGCTAGCAACGTAGCCGCCGCTACCGGGACATAATCAGCAGGCGACCATGAGGGAGATATTCGGCAATAGTGCTCAGTTTGGATGAATGATGAACAACGTGACACGCAGGCTCTCAGGAGGATAGATAAATAGATAGTTTGACTAAGTGCGTTTACTTGCGGATTTCGGTTTCTACAAAGAGCAATAAGATATAAAAGGTAGTTCTAGCAACTTCAAGCACAGTCAGAACTACCGGCGGACATGAAATAATTGGATGAACACTAGGATTGGATGGCAGATGCTGACGAGATGGCTGTCAGGCTCAATGTACGGAGCTATATGCAGGAACAGTCCGTGGTCCTGGATTCGGTAGCGATCGTCGGACCCTGCTTTCAACCGACATCTGCATCAAATGCATTTTACTGGATGGTGAGCCTTTTTATTAGCTTTACTATATCAATTACAGAATAAATCGTCGCATTAGACAGATAATTTAACGAGTCTGTACCCAGCCAAGCAACGAAATATGCGTTTTCCAGAATGCTTTAAACTACACAAGTATCAATAAGGTAACAGAAGTTCTGAAACATGCAATAGGCATAACAAGTTTACAAGAATCATACCAATACCTATGACGATCGAGATAATCAATTAACATCTCTGTCTTAGACAATGATGAAATAATACGAATAAAAAGATACAGGGAAGATGCCTCAGCAAGTGCTCCAGATACGCCACCAGTTAAGGGTCTGTCAACAGTCTCCTCTTTTCGTCGTTGTCTGCCGTCACCGAGATCAGTCAATTAGTTACCGTTTCAACCACACCCCAGAATAGGCACAATATGATGAAAATGAGAAAGTTGTCAACGAGTTTTAACATTGGGAGAGGGCGTGAATCAAAATATGGTTCGCAGTTGCCACAACTAGACATTAGATTAGCGCTCTGCTATATGACCATATCACAACGATATCGACTTGAAGAATGTACGAGGGAGAAGAGGGGCAACGGGTTTGAATTTTATAGCCAGATTGTTGTTTAATCTTTACTGAACAATCTAAATAAATATAGTGTTCAGTAAACATGTTGTACACTTATAGTGATATATTCAAGGTCCCATGATAGTTTTTATTTTTGACATCAATTATCACATATTGTTACATAACAATCTCTCAAGGCTTATTCTTACTTCGCTACTTTCTCATCTTTACTTTATTTTACTTCTTCTACAGTGATATAGCCAAAATACTTCTGGCACAGAACAGGGACCTGACATCTACTGGCGGAGTCGATGACCTCATTCAACACAAGCCATTTCTGGTCTGTGGCGGGGGCTGTCAACAACCTGACCTGCAATTGGAGACCGATAATATCCCTTATATTTTCAAAGGTCTGGAACTTCAAGATAAGGAAGAGCACACTCTACATAGAAGCGTGTACGGCGGTTCTCTCTATCGCCACCCATGCCGAATAGTCTCTCATCAAACCTGGCCGAAAACTCAGATCCACTACCATTGTAAGCCAGATTCATTTGATATTATTTATCGGTGATGGTTCGTCTATGGCCAAATCCCCATTCACTTGGGTTTGTTAGTTTTTCTACGGGGAAGTGAGTTTCGAACTCCAAATTTGGCGGACAATGAAAAAATGTGACAAGCACAAAATGTTCGACAGTCAATGTGGCACACTCACGCCCACATCAGAGGGTGTGCACATCCCATAGCCAAGCGATAAAGACGACACGCAAAGATTCCATTGCCTCACACGCAGCGATGAGTCTATACATTTTACAATAGTACAAGCAACTGGTGGCAAATGTTGACAGGGCAAATCGAAATCAGATATTATGATAAGGGCATATTTCTATGTACAGCAACACGAATGATAAGATGCAGATATTTGATTACTAACCCGTTTGTCGATTGGGTGCGTTTACAATGCTCAGGGGTCATGCACGATAAAGATTTTTCCTGCACAGCAGCCAAAACAGAACTTAACTCATTGTTGTTTGCCTAATCTGGCCAGCGCCGAGCGCAGCCGAACATTATCAACCTGCGTTGTGATGGTGCTTTTTCAGCCACTTGACCACTCGTAACAGTTGGCATCCAGCTCTTGCGCAATTCAGCCGTCAAGTACTTTGCAATGTCTTTTCATTGGTCTTTTTAGCAGGATATTGGCAAGCGTGAGAGACGATACGTGGCACGCAAGAACCACCAATTCCAATTGTTTCCTTCAATAATCCTTCTTCTGACTTGTCAATTGCCCAAAAGCATTCTCTTTCTACTGTGCTGGCTTCGCAGCGGAAGTAATTATCCAAAACAATGGTGTTGTCTGCACCTCTGCACCAATGCAGATGGCGGATTATCAGTACATAAAGCGATGATGATGAGACTGATTATGCATGCGATAACGTCCCTTCCCTACTATTGCGACCACACACTTTCCAATAGAAGCAGAGGATAAAGAGATTTGCTGGTGGAACTTTATGGGTCTATCAGGTAAAAGCGCCAATAACATACATATAAAGTCTCAGATTTTAGCACCGCCCCATTAATCTGTATCCGCCCGTAGCGTGGCCCGGGTTCTGCCTCTGGGGGCTGGGCGCTGCCCAGACCCGCTGCTCGAGCTGCGCTCGAGTATCCTGGGATGCTCTGTTCATATCTTGTCTAACCGCGGACTTGATCCTCTTTGCTACTTTGCGTGTAATCTACGATTACGATTACGTATCATTTATTGTCTGTTTAAATCTACAAGATCAGCGACATTAAGTTATTCATATCAATATATTTATGTTCAGTGTTCATAAGCATCCTCCGTTACTCCGCATTCACGCTAGGAGATCGGGTTTTTACTACCAATCCCGAGTAAATCATTGTTCTGATGGAAACTACCCCGAAGAATTCCTAT
>JAJMIG010000131.1:0-37451 GCA_030583365.1 Sugiyamaella japonica
AACAATGTTCATCATGGCGTTTTGTTGTTGGCTTAAGACCTTCTCAAGTTCGGCAACGCGCGCGTCAATGTCGGTGGCGGGGTTGTCTCGAGTTAGAGACGCGACTCGATTACGAGTCATAGGGCCCATTGAGCGGCCGCGGGCGTTCGGGTTGATTTCCATTTCAAAAAAGCGTTTTTCTTTCAAAAAAGCGTTTTTTCTTTCAACGTATCGTTTCTAAGGAGTGTTTCAAGTCACCCCAGATCAACAATTTTCGCCACCAAAACACAGTACACAATCATTTTGTCAGCTACGGCCATATCCAGAGTAAAATAAGATTTCCCGTCCGATCAATCATATTCAAGCCTCTGAGAGCCTTGATCAGTAATGCCGTGGGAGACCAGGCGTGAACAGAAGGTGCTGTAGTTTTTTAATTTTTTAAATCTCGCATTTCCAGCCCAAGGCGGATCGGACTGATTTCTCTTGCCCTTCCTATATTCACAAAAAATGGGGGTAAAATAAAGAGAAACCTCTTTGTCGTAGGGACGTCTGTCCGACAAAACAAAAATGACACGTACAGGACTTGAACCAATGACCTTCGGATTTGGAATCCGACGCTCTACCAACTGAGCTAACGCGTCCGATCACTTCCTATTCTAGAAGCGTTTGAGACTGTTGAGCACAAACATTTATAGTTTCAAAAGCGGACGGTTATGCTATAATATGTAGGAATTGATAATACTCTGCCAGTGCTCTTTCTGATCATATAGATTTCACATAGAAAATAACTTATACGCCAAGCAAAGTAAGCTATCATTGAGGCAGTCAGCAGGTGGGACGGGAATCGCCTCCGGCGGCTGGGCGCTGCCCAGACCCGTTGCTCCGCTCCGCGGAGGGCTGTGAGCGTATACTATATCGACTGTCTCTGATCATATAGACTCCAAATGGACAATAAATGATACGAAAGTAGGTAGGTAAGTGTTGTGATATATAATCCTGTAAGACAGAGTCGTTAATAGTGGAAATCCGACCTGCCCTAACATGTTGAGTCTAGCAATGGACCTCCTAATAAAAGTTTCACAACGCTGACAAACCCTTATGGCACATGATGAATCCGTCTTCCTTTGTAATCCTTTATTGTATTATTTCACAATTATGTAAAACAGAGACGTTAATTGGTTATTTCCTTACTTAGTCCACTAGCATAAATGCGGGGTAACGAAGGAGAAATATGAAGCGACTCTGACATTTGAGAACGACATCTGCTTCCAAACGTTAGATTCAAAGACCCTGTTACTTTCGCAAGTTAATTTTACATTAACGTACAGCTTGCCTGAGAGTATCCCCTGCTCCAAGAGACTGTCATATAATGATATTTAATGAAGATGTTCTGTTGCTGCTGCTTAATTAAAAGTTCCTGGTAATTGCTATTATCACTGCAGTTTAGTAAGGAATGGAAGCAGAAATTAGGCTACTCGATTCTGGCAATAAAAGGTATCAGAAGCTGTAATCCATGAAATTCACAAACTTTCTGGTCACGACTCCAGGTATACAAGACAGAGGTCCATCTATGATCTGTCTACCTTTGTACGTTTTATTGACAGGGAACCATTTGCACTCGCCATAGGACGGTAAACCTTGGACTAGTAGTTACACCTTCATAGACTGGTAGAGCGAGCGCTATTCCGAAACTCGATACTATCTACTGCCCAGTATATTCTCACAGAGCGTAATTTGGGCAACTCACACTCGGATTCGTAAGACGGGCTCATATCTGTCCCGCGACTAGTCCTCGGCACCACAACCCGTTGTCAACTTTTGTGAATGCTTTGAGACTTCTGAAAGTCATCAATGGAGTTATCACCCTACCCTGGCTGGCTCTGTGTTCTGAAACTTATACAACACTAGTCAAACAAAGACTGAATTAGTCAACTTGCTTCATTTCCTCACTGGCCATCGCTTCTCTGGCCGCATCTTCATATTCCTCCAAATCAAACTTCATTGATTCCTTTGTTAGACGGACTTTATGAACTTCATGAGCCAAACTTCGAATGACATTCTCTTTACAATCTTGAACCCAGACTGCATAATCTTCAAGAAATATCTGATTGTATACGCTATAGATATCCGTATCAAAAGCCATGACCAGTTTGACCAGTACCTTCAGAATGGCTCGTTTGCCACGTTTTAATATTTGATAGACATCATCCCATACCTTGACAGTCAGATCCCACGATCTATAGAGAGCATAACTGAGAGCTCGGCGAGAACAGGCTATCATCATATCTTGAACTGTGGTGAAACTAGAGTCCAGACAACTCAAAAGAGGCGATAGTTTGCCTACTGTCCATGCTGTCTCAACCGTACTGTCCCCCATATTGATTCTTTTGTCATAGCAGGCTCCAAAGATCAAGGAAATCAATCCTATATAAATCTTTTTAGGAGAGTCTAATAAATATTCTTTAGCTGAGAGCCGAATTAGTCTATCAGTCTCCTGACTTGAAAGAGCATCTTCTTCCTTTTCTTCTTTGTTAGGAGTCCAGTCGATGATTTCCTTTATCATGGGATTATCAAACAAATCCGAAAGATAGTAATCGGCATCGAATTTATTGCCTTCTAGTTCGATTCGCTCGCGAGTCCTTTCTTGAGGTGTCATTTTATCTGGGTCAGACAGATCATTAATATCATTACCGTTCATCACAGATACTGACATGACCCCGGAATATCCATCATCGAATCCATATTTGTTTGTTAATTCACCTGTTGGTTCTCCTAGAGGAGTAGGAACCTCTTGTTCTATTTCCCAGTCATAATCTTCACCCAGAGAGCTCATTTTTGTGTTTTCATTCTTTTCGTCCAAATCCTTGTCGCGTGATTCTTTATCGAGTTCTACTATAAAGGGTCTCTTTGCTTGAGGAGGGGTAGCAGCACTTGTAGACTCGTTTTTTCTTGCCAGAAGCTTGGATATCATATCCAGATCCTTGAAATGCTCTCCTTTATTTTCCTTTGGTAGCTTGACGGATATTAGTGAAGTGGCTAGATCGTAGTCCGCACTCGATCTTTCGTCGTCATCCACGAGATTTCCAGGAAATCTCAACCTCAGATAGTACGGATGCAAGGAAAAGATAAATACACTGTCGTCGACGACAAACTCAATATTCTGGGCTTTAATATAAGGAGCCTTGATTTTCACGTGTACGAACTCATCGTCCTGGCCGACGGAAAACTGTGGAGTAATCATATTGCTCGAATGAGACAGGTTCATACGAACTGAAATTTCAGCTTCAGCATGTTATTTTGTATGTCCCTGCGGCGCGCATGGTCGCTCTCAACTCTCTGGTTGAGATTAACGATTGATTATGGCCTTGATCAGTTACAAGAACAATCTCTCGTACGATAAATAGATCTGGCTTCGGAGAATAGCTGAAATCTAACCGTCCAACTCCGAGGCAATGACAAGTGAGAAAAGACCCTGGAACCAAACAGATAAGATAGCGGTAAGGGTACATGTAATTGATAAGGAATGCCCTTGAAAAATAAAAATCCCATTCTGATCTTATAGTGTGTGATCTCTACCTATAAAAATGACTGAAGAAAACATCAGTTCGGGTTCGGCTGCTCCTAGAAGAAAGTTTGTTGGCCGAAAAAAGGTGGCTGAAGAGGGTGCAGCCAACGGGTCTAATATCGAGGATATCGCATCTGGTGTGGTGAGGCAGACCTCTGCTCGTAAACCAGCAAGAACTCTGAATCGTATTCCTGATGATATTCTAAATGATGAGGAATTAAACCAAGCAATCAAGATCTTGCCGGCAAATTACAACTTTGAGATACATAAGACTATCTGGCATATTAGGAAATCCAATGCCAAAAGAGTGGCGCTACAACTACCGGAAGGGCTGCTATTATATTCTTGTATCATTTCCGATATTTTAGAACAGTTTTGCAATGTTGAAACGGTCATAATGGGCGATGTCACATACGGTGCTTGCTGTATCGATGATTTTACTGCCCTGTCTTTAAACTGCGATTTTCTCGTTCATTATGCTCATTCATGTCTAGTACCAGTGGATGTTACAAGAATCAAGGTGCTTTATGTATTTGTCACTATTGATATTGATAAACGACATTTGATTGCTACGCTAGGAAAAAACTTTCCTAAAGCCAGTCGATTGGCTCTTGTAGGTACTATTCAGTTTAATCCGACTTTGCATGCTATTCATGATGATGTATTGAATGATCATGGAATTATCACTTCTACTCCACAGGCTATGCCTTTGTCAAAGGGAGAAGTGTTGGGCTGTACATCGGCTAGGCTGTCCCCTAGTAATATCGACGCTATTGTTTATATCGGAGACGGAAGATTCCATTTGGAAAGTGCCATGATTCATAATCCGGAAATCCCTGCCTACAAATATGATCCGTATAATCGAGAGTTTACTATTGAAACTTTTGATCATGAAGAAATGTATTCTATAAGAAGGGCAGCAATAACAGAAGCCAAGCTTGCTAAAAAGGTAGGCATTATCCTTGGTGCGCTTGGACGCCAAGGTAACATGGGAACCTTGGCTTTGATTGAACAAGGCTTCAAGGAAAAAAATATAGAGACGATGCTGGTTCTTTTATCGGAAATATTTCCTGGGAAGTTGGCCCAATTCGATGATGTTGATTGTTGGATCCAGGTTGCGTGTCCCAGATTATCCATTGACTGGGGTTATGCGTTTGCGCGGCCTTTGTTGACACCTTATGAAGCCATGGTCAGTCTAGAAAAGGATCAGCCATGGGATAAAGTCTATCCAATGGACTATTATGCTAAAGATGGATATGGTCGTGGTAAGATACCCCAGCGTGTGGTTAGTTGATGTGTTATTACATGAGACAAAGTCTATCCAATGGATTAGTATGCTGAAGATGGATATTGTCGTGGTAAGATACCCCATCGTGTGGTTAGTTGATGTGTTATTTATGGGACAAGTCTATCCAATACGGTGGTGGCAAAATCCCCAGCGTGTTCAGCGTGTTGTTAGTTGATCTGTTATTTATGGGACAAAGTCTATCCAATGGATTAGCATGCTGAAGATGGATACGGTGGTGGTAAATCCCCAAAGTGCTCAGCGTGTGGTTAGTTGATGTGCTATTTATCAGACAAGTCTATCCAATGAATACGGTGTGGTAAAATCCCCAGCGTGCTCAGCGCATCGTTAGTTCATCCATGATTTCTATTCACCGTGGGATAAAGTCTAGTCTATACAATGGACTACTATGCTAAAGATGGATATTGTCGTGTTAAATCCCCAGCGTGTCGTTAGTTGACCGTTATTTCTATTTATTATATACCCCATACATATATTCAACATATTCTTTTCTCATGACCATCATTATGATAGTTGGGCTGTGGAGAATCCGCTACCAGGGCCTTGTATTCCTCCATCATGAGTTTCTCATTGGCAGCAATCGCCTGTAAATCATGTCGAGACAAGCTGTTGTTGGAAGCCAGTTCCAACTCTTCCATAATCTCTCCTCTCTCACTATCAAGAATGTTATCGTCAGGATCATTCCAAGTTCTTAAATGTGTGCGCAAAGAGTATCGTTTCTCAACAGGACAGATCTCCATGACGAGAAATTGACAATGACGAACGTTCCGTAGCGATTCAAACTTTTCATAAGACCATCCAAACCACTTCATTAAAAAAACTCGGGCCCATATTCCATGAGATACCAGCACGAGAATCTCTGGGAAACAGGCCTGCTCAAACTGACGAAACAGCGATTCATTGAATCCAGCACATCGGTCATACACATCAGCTGCCGACTCTCCATTCGGGATCCGGAAGAAAAAGTGGCCATACCTGGCCCTGGCAGTCCAGATTCTCTGCATTTCTTCTGAATCACCCTGGAAATTACCGAAATCCTGTTCTCGCATTCTCGGCTCTTCATGGACTTCGTAGTGGATCCCATTCTTGGATATCACTGAAGCAATTCCTTCTGTGGTCTGTCTGGCTCGCTTATAAGGAGATGTGAAAAATGCCACCCGTTCATTCTCATGAACCAACGAAGCTAATCGTACGCCTGCAGCTTGGGCCTGCTGATGGCCCTTGGCAGTCAATGCAACTTTATGATTTGGAACGATCCTGTTAACTGATTTATCCTGATTGGCTTCTGATTCGCCATGGCGCACGATGATTATTAGCTGGTCAAACATGTTAATGCCACCCTTCCACATACACATACACATACACACTGTTCAAAAAAAAAAACTTACCCTTGGTTTACCCATTGTGAAGATGTAGTTGATAGATGATTGATAACGTCCATGCAGAGAGAGGGAGAGAGCTATGATAGCAGTTTTTATAAGTTTCAGCCAACCTGAAGATCACACTAAATACGACTATGAATCTGCGACCATCAGAAAACGAAATAAACCCGACCAAAGATATTAGAATTTCTCGTATAATATAAAAAGATGGGCACGTATATAAGCTCGGCCTCAGTCTCGAGATTACCAACTGAAGCATTGATTAATATCTATGCTCAGCCGCATCGTGACTGGGTCAACGAGCTAGGCTAAATGTTACGAGACCCTGCATACGACAGGCAACGAGATTCTCTATGAGATCAATTATGTTTCCGTACACGAGATGGAGTTATTGGCGCAGAACTGCCTAACTCCATCACTAGTTTTCATCCGTTACATCACTAGTTTTCACCCGTTACATCACGAGTTCTCTACTACCCGTATAGCTAACTGGAATACCTGCTGACCTCTAATAAACTATATATCCGTATTCATCTTGACATCATAGTGTGTGACATGTTGATTATCTACTTATCGACTGGTAGCGCATACTGTGTATCATTAATCTAATGCTAATAGGGTTTGCACTTCTGAAACAGATCGCGGCAGTAAAAGCGCACTCTGTTCTGGACCATGGACCTTGTCTAGCTCCTGTTTGATGAGCTCAAAAAGGCTGACAAATCGCTGTGAAGCCCGGAGCGTGATGGATGACGACAGTCGAGGAGATGACAGGCGGCGAAGCAGAACACTGGACTCCATATTAGCAGCAGGCAGAAAGTTGTCTAGCGACGCAGCTAATTCACGTACTGTCTGCGTATTGGCCAGAACGTCGACATTGAGTGTTTTATTGGAATTGAGAATGGTGTTGACTCCAGACGAGGCCACAAACTTATAGTATTGACTGTCTTCCAGTACTTCGGCAAGCTCCTGAGTGCGATTATCCATCTGATCCATCTTGTACGACACAAATGGAAATAGTGACAATATGGCTTTGGTTGCATCGTAGCAGTTAATGAGAAACATCTCTGATTCGATTGAAGGAAGGTTTTCAGAGATACGATTACACAGTTCTAGATACGGTTCAATGAGATCGTGTAGAATCTGTTTAAACTGGTTGGAAGGTGGCGATGTAAAGTTAATACTCGATTCGTAAGATGAAAGAATGGCCTTTGTATCAATCAAAGCGTCGGTAAGAAACTCGGGAGGCTGCAAATCATTCTGGGGAAGGAAAGAAGGGTCGCCACCGTTCAAATGGTCCTTGTTGGAAGAGATTTTGTTTTGAAGGCATTTGTTAAACTGTCTGACACCAGCCTCTTCAAGCCGCGAAATGGCAACCATTATCGCACAACTATCTGACCCAAGCGCTTTTAGAAACGTGTTATAGTAAAAGTTCAACACATTACCCACCTTATAAACATTAATGATGTTATCCTCAGTTGAAATGACTTGCTCAATGCGTAATCGCAATGGTTTGACCAGAGAGCCGGTGACCTTGTCAATCTTGAGTTTCAACGTTTCTCGGTCGTCCAACAATAGCGTATCAAGGATCTCCTTTTCACCCACAATGGCCGAATGCACCCAGGCCATTATATCTCCTACATAACGAAGAATATCGTAGGCATAGAAATCAATTGGTTTAGACGATTTCGTCTCCACCGTTAGTGCCTTTATGAAATCTGCCGTGAGATTCTTCTGTCGCGCTTCAATGAGTCCGTTCAAGGCAGAATCAAATAAATTAGGTCGTTCTTTTGATAGAGTCGTTAGATATTTTCGTAGTGATTTAGTTATTTGCAAGTATTGCCCAGAAACCATTTTCTTAAACTCCTGCTCGACCGCCTGGACAACCTTCTCGTACCCCCTATCGAGATGCAATGACATTTGATTCATAATGTCGATACCAGTCTGAGAAGACTCATCGGTAGATAATAGAACCTGGCAGTCGTGATGAATGCGAGAGATCTTCTCCAAGACCTGGAAAAACTGCTCAGCGTTATCAGGGCTCTTTAGTCCTCGATCTAGCATTTCCAGTTCTTCATCTGTTAACACGAAATTATTCTCATAGGCATCTAATAACGCCTTTTTGGCACAAACCGATTCGTCGCTTTTTCGCAACTCGTCCGATTGTTTCTGGATTAGAAAAGTGTCTTTGGACGCCTTTTGCACTAAACTCTCCATATGACTGTATTGGCTGTTCAGCTCCTCAATTGAGTCGCCTATACTGCTCAACTTCTGGTGCAATTTAGAGAAATCCTTCAAGACCAGAGCCCCTGATTTCAGAATCGACGATTCGATTTCCGACCGCAACTGTCGACGATTCTCCACGGTGTTTTCGTCCATCTTGCCGTCCAGCACTGATAATGCCAGTCTCAGCTCGGGATCATTATAAGAGCTGGACAGAATGTTAGTGATCATTTGAGAAATGGCATTGTCGGGACCAGAACCAGACGCCCTTCTGGAATCATTCGTTTTCAAATCATTATTCACACTAGGGTCATTGGTTGCCAAAAGATCAAAACTGACTGACATCTCGACCGGCCGCGGTGTAAGTGTGAGCAGTGGAGTGGAGTGGAGTGGAGTGGAGTCGAGTCGAGACGTCTGCTTTACTTGTTTAGCGTCAGCCGTGCAGAAGCTGAACGGGGCCTATCTTTTACTTCCGTAATCCCATTTCCTAATATCAACGCCGTTATAGGAGTCATATCCCTATTCTTAATATTTGTTGTATTAATTTTAAATATTCTTTGTGATTCATCGAAATCTTCCTATTCAGTACTTGAACTAATATTTTCTTCTTCTACAACCCGTTTACTTCTACTACTCCTACCACATCCCGCGCTGCCTCCGGCGGCTGGGCGCTGCCCAGACCCTCTGTCTCGCTTCGCGAGCTGCCTTAGCGGGCCAGTTTCGACATAAGGGCTTGCACCACCACGAACTGCCAGTCTAATCTTCGCTGACCACCAGCTGGGAATATTAACACATCAATCTTTGTAACAGTCAAAATAACAAACCACTAGCCCCCGTTACACCACCTTCCGGCAAAATTAAAAGATTGTATCTGTCGCCAATGTCTATGTGTATCCAATGGCTACGGTCAAGCGGCTGCTACGATTTTACTTTACTTTATCTTTCATTTATTGTCTATTTACAATCTATGTGAGCTGCTACTATAGACAGATAGATAGGTAGATAACCAATTAACGACGGCTATTTCTTACATAATGATGGAATAATGCAACAAGACAATACAAGTGACACGGATTCACCATGCGCTCTAGATAAGGGCTTGTCAGCGCTTTGACACATCCTATTTGGAGGTTGATGGATTCAACATGTTACGGCAGGGTGGGATTCCACTTGTTACAGCTGCTACGAGTTTAACGAGGCTCCCTAAGATATCTTCGGCATCAATTATTACATATTTATTACATAACAATCGCTTGCAGCTTGCCGCTCACTCACACCGGACTCCGCCACCTTGATCGTCTTTATGATGCCGCGGATACTTCTGACGAGAGTATTTGTATTTAGAGTTGTCGAGTCAATTTGCTTGCAGGTGAACAACTGCATGACTGCTTCGCCAACTTTGCTAATGATTATTCGCATATACCGATGAGCGTGGTTTAGCATTCCAATAGCCATGTGACTCAGATCCCCATACTATCACCGCCATAGCACTTTGTACTATTTGTAATTACTTGAGATTACTTTCCGCTCTGCTGAGAGAGAGGGCATCCTGTATCATCGCCCACCAGGAATGCCGTTACGTCGCCCTAATCGTACTCGAGCGCAGCTCGAGCAACGGGTCTGGGCAGAGCCCAGCCGCCGGAGGCAGCACTGGGGAGAACGTCCGAGGGTCGAAATCTGTGCAAGGACCACATGGACCGTTCGTGTCGACCCCCTAGAAGCACACATTCCTTCCCCCCCCTGCAGCTGTCCAAACTCCCATTTTGCACCGAGCCGTTCCAGACCGTGCTAATCTGGACATTCTCCAGCCTTTTTAGATGGGTTGCATTGCACATGCTGCATTACAAAGTCCAGAAACGGATGTCGTCAAAAATCCATGATGCATATATCTCCTTTAAATGTTGACAAGGTAAACATGCCGTGTTATTTCAATTTCATTAGGGGTTCCGGTGCCTCAAGAATACGGGCATTCTTATAAAGCTGCTGGTCCATGCTGTCATGTTGGTGTTGACCATCTATTACTCGACGTGTTTTGTTCCGTGAGCATCTAACCAACTTCCAGTCACTCTTTTTATTTTCTTTCTTTCTTGTTGTTATTTGTTTTATCAAAATGCTGTTTTCGCCTTTACCCGCACTTGTAGTATCCTGTTTGGCACTACTCGGGAGGTCGACTGTGTCGGCCGCTGATGCCTCTGCTAATACCAATGTGGTACTGTATTGGGGCCAGAATTCCGCAGGTGGTTCAGATACTCAGAAAAGTCTAGCTACCTATTGTCAAGATTCGTCTACTGACATTGTGGTTTTATCGTTTGTAAACACCTTTTTTGGGCCGGGAAATCTTCCCGAAGTCAACTTTGGTCCTTCTTGTGGTGGACCCAATTTCGCTGGCTCCAGCCTCGAATCGTGTCCTAACATTGGCGATGATATCAAGACGTGTCAATCTCTTGGTAAGACTGTACTCCTTTCTTTAGGCGGTGCTATTGGCAACTACGGTTTCGCCAGTGATAGTCAGGCTGAAGAGTTTGCTGATACTCTTTGGAATACGTTTGGTGCTGGTACCTCTACCACTAGACCATTCGGTGATGCAGTGGTTGATGGATTCGATTTAGATATCGAGAATAATGACTCCACTGGCTACGCGGCCTTTGTCAATCAACTTAGAACCGACTACGCCACTGACACGTCCAAAACCTATTATATATCGGGAGCCCCTGGCTGTCATCTTCCAACCACTCAACTTGATGATGCCATTAGAAACTCCGACTTTGATTTCATCTTCATTCAGTTTTACGACGATGATACGTGTGGAATTGAGAATTGGCAGGCCAATGATGCGAACTCGGCCTTCAACTACGGCGCTTGGGACCAATATGTCACATCAAGCTCTGAAAACAAAAAAGTAAAGCTCTATTTGGGTGTACCAGGTGGTCCAAGCGCTGCCAGCTCGGGCTACGAACCTGCTTCCACCGTTATTCAAGCTGCCCAATACCTCCAGAGGAACTATGCTTCATTCGGCGGCGTCATGATCTGGGATGCTTCTCAGGCTTTCAATAATGTTGACAATGGCGTCAACTTTGCTCAAGCTGTCAAAGCTGGCCTTCTAGCTAATCCACCTGTGACCACCACTACCTCCTCGGCTGCTCCAACAACCGTGGCCATCGTCTCGAGCTTGAGCGCTGGAACCGGCCTTATTGCTGTGGCAGTGTCGTCAGGCTACCAAAACTCCACTTTTGATCCCACAACGACCGTTACTGCCACAACTACTAGCGAAGTGCTCATCAAGTCTACTGTGGTTGAAACAATCACATCCTGCACTGGCTCTGATGTTGTAAGTTGCCACTATGTCACCAGCACTTATGCTACCTCGTATGCTGCTTCATCTCCTTCAGTAACGTACGAGACCAAGCTTGTCACATATACTGCCAGCGGTAAGGTATATGTGACTACCACTGTGTGTCCGTTGACCGAGACTCCCGCTCCTGTTTCCGAAGCGGTGCTTGCTTCTGCTACCAGCTCTCCTGCAACAGCTGTTACCACTACCAGTGAAGCAGCCGTGACGACTTCTGTCATCTACGAGACAGTGCTCGTCACTGTGACGGGTGCCAATGGTCAGGTTTTCGAGACCGCCACGGTTGTACCAGTTTCGACAGCTGCTGTGGCAACCAATGCTACTGCTTCCTCTAATACCACCCAGGTATCGCCTGCTGTGGTGCCCTTGTCCACGGTTCCATTTGTTGAATCCAACGGTGCTGCCGCTATTATCCCGGTATCCATTTTCGCCATCATCACTGCGACTATTGTGATGTTGTTTTAATCTGAAATGTATTTCTATGCTATCTCTATATACCCCCCGCCACTCTGTAATTTAGCTTTCAATGAATCTTATGCTCTACACACCAGTAATCAGCTTTTACGTTGTTTTCGCTCAAAGCGAACCGACAACCCACACTAGATAAATAATAATTCATAAAAATATCTACGCGTGTCAAACACGTCGTACTAAAGCCAATAACTTGCCGTTTAGGACCGACGACGAATCGCTAGCAGATCAACTCCTTCACCATATCCCTCAGAGCCAACGCCTCTCTAGCGATGCTGAAAGCTTGTAAACCCCCCTCACTCTGGAAGAGCTGGCAGAAGCCATGAGAAGATGCAACCGACGGAAAAGTCCCGGCCCTGATGGTCTCCCAGTCGAGACCTCGGGGAACTTCTCCACAAAGCCCTCCTGTACTCGCTGCAGCAGGGTCACCTCCACCAGAACCAAACGCTGTCGCTAATTCACCTCATATGGAAGAAGGACGACCGCCTATCTCCCTAATTAACACCGATGTGAAGATCCTCTCGGACACTGAACCGCCGCCTTCTCCACCGCCTCCACCTGATCATACACCCCAACCAAACCGGGTTTATCCTGGAACGGCACGTTGGTCGGAACATCACCGACGCCCAGGCGCTTGTGAATTCCAACCAGCAAGGGTATTTGATGTCGCTAGACTTTGAAAAAGGGTACGACCGGCCATCCAGAGATTATATCACGAAAGTGTTAGAGGCCTTTGGATTTGGATCACGTTTCCGTGCTATTTTAGCGCACGCTCGCCGACAATCGCAGTCGTACTATCATCAACGGCTATCGTGGCCCCATCTTCCTGGTGGAATCGGGGGTAAGGCAGGGTGACCGTCTCTCCCCTTAACTCTTTGCCATCATGGTTGAGCCTCTTCTCTGCTTCTTACGCACGACCGAGGGCATCAGCGAGCGTCTTTGGTACATTTGTAGACCGCCTGCAGTCGACTTAGACAGTTTCCAAGTGTCGGCCTTCGCAGACGATGTACTAGTCGCACAACAGAAACCACAAGATCTGGTACGGACCCAGAAGATACTGGACATCTACTGCGCAGCAACCCAGTCCAGGATCAACTGGCACAAGTCTCTGTTCATCCCCCTTTCTACTCAAGACCACGCCCATCCGTTATGGCAGCAGACCAAGTTTGCAGCGTGCGAGTGCATCGACTTGGACGCCGACAGCTTCGCTCTTCTCGGGGCACAAATAGTAAGGCCGAGAGTTCTTTCTCGCCCCGTCAAGAATCCATGGATCAAACATCTGGCCAAGGTCAAACGCCGGAGACAGGGCATGCTCATTTATGATCCCCCTCTGGCAGCCCAGTGTTTTATTATCAACACCTATTTCTTCTCGATGATCCTGTTTTACGATCCTTTCAATCCGGCGCCCCCAAGCACTATCCAAGCCATCCAGGAGCTCGCCCTGAATAAGATCCGTGGTCCTCGCAAGATGCTCCCGGTGAACGAAGAGATCCTGAGAACGCCATGGACTGTGGGATCTCACAGTGAAACTGATGGCCGCTCGTGCGCGTCAATTCCACGACCTCCTCGAAAACCCTTCGTACGCCCGAACGACCTTCTTTGTACGGACTCAACTTGCGTTCTTTTCGCCTAATGAACAGGATCGCACGCTCTATGATATCCACTCCCGGGTCACCGTTTACCATCCCAGCGTCAGAGTCCAAAGACTGGAATGCTCTGGGCCCGAATACTTTGCGGCCGAAGCGGCACTGTTCTCCGAGAAGGCACATCTCTTAAAACAGTTCATCTACCCAGCTATGCGAGTATGTTTCGAAGCCTGGAACAGACTAATCCTGTGACGTTACTTTGTACCCGTCTGGCATCTATGGATCACGGTCCTGGGTAGAATGTTCCACCCCAATGAACGGATCATTAACCAGGAAGAGTTCCTTGATAAATATTTCAACAAACTAGACAATGACATCTTTCATCGCATCTGGAACAAGGAGGGAGAACTACGAGGAGCCCTATCACATCCTCAGCTGGGCATCCTCAGCTGGGCGTTGGGGAAACAGTGCCCAATCCACTCACGGAGATCTGGCCTAGACTACAGCAAGTCCGCCGAATCGACGCCATCGCCGCAAATCAGCTCCAGCTCTTCCTACTGCACAAGCTACCGTGCGTAGGAAGATGGGGGAGAGACGCACTCAGCAACGGGGCTTATACGCTGTACACTGAAACTGCCTGTCCACTCTGCCCTCAGAGACTAGACACGATGCCTCACACCTATCTTGAGTGCACAGTCGTAATTAAGTGCCTTGAACGACTACAAGTTATACAAAGTACTATGGCGGTGATCTCATGGGGGATACGGATCACATGGATCAAGAACGAGGAGAATCTTACACGGGCTGCTAAACTGATCAAGG
The DNA here is from genome assembly GCA_030583365.1 of Sugiyamaella japonica. Taxonomy (NCBI): domain Eukaryota; kingdom Fungi; phylum Ascomycota; class Dipodascomycetes; order Dipodascales; family Trichomonascaceae; genus Sugiyamaella; species Sugiyamaella japonica. The sequence goes on from JAJMIG010000131.1 coordinate 14,681, forward strand.
CGATTGGACTCCTAAACCATGCATATCGGTACAACACGGAGTACACCAGTATCGAAGTCGAAGAACCAATCATGCAAGCGTTCGAAGAACTTAGTACCTCACAAACCCCCAAATACTAAGTACAAGTACTTCAGGCAGAAGTACCTACGATATCATCGTGATGACCATTAGAGGGCGATATAATAATAAGATAATAAAAAAAAAGGTCCCCCCCTGAGTCTCTCTGTGTCAAACCTTTGACCTCTCGCAGCCAGTGTTTACTCCTTGATCTGGGTGAGTCTCTGGATGGATTCTAGGATCTGGATCTGGCTATGAACATGACGCTCACGCTCCCTCACACTGACATCATCCTCCGCAGACCTCCGTTGCCCACCACTGGGCCTGCCTCCGGCGGCTGGGCGTTGCCCAGACCCGTTGCTCCGCTTCGCGGAGAGCACGGAGACACCTCCCCCTGAGATCCCAGCCCCTCCGCGAAGCGGAGAAACGGGTCTGGGCAGCGCCCAGCCGCCGGAGGCGGGTCCGAAGGGCGACCTGACGCAGCGTCCAGCTCCTGTGTTCCCCTCTGCCCCCTCCCCCTGGCCATAGTCCAAGCGGTGGCCTCGGCGAAGCAACGGCCGAGTTCGCACGTCCGTCGTCTCACACGTCCGTGCTCGCACACAGATCGTATATCTCGCCGATCGCTGCCTGATACGACGATCTGATTAGATTTTTTTGATAATTCTTGAAAGCGTTAACTCTAGTTTCTGCTAATTATCTACTCTGTTGATCTTTCTGTATGCGCGTCTGCTTAATACACGTGAGAAGAAAGGCATCCACCTAAAGGTAGAGTGGATCTTTACATTTTGCTCCAGCGGGCGTGGAGGTGACAGAAAAGCTGGATATCAGAACCAACGTTGACCTGGTAGTTTCCGTTACTGATAATGCTAGGTTTAGCATCTCTTACACGTCCTGTAACCCTTGAGGAGGCTGAAAAAGGCCCATTTCGAGATGAATCTCCTTTTGAAGGCCCTCTTAGAGAGGAACTGATCCGGCAGATATACAGTGGACGACGGCTGCTGGTATATTATGAATATATCCTGCTAGCGGCGTTCCTGGTGGTTGTATTAGTTCACTGGGTGAATAAACTGTCATATCTGATACGAGTTTCAAATGGCGGCACTAAAAAGATGCAACATGAATCAGAATCATCCGAACAACAGAGTCTATTACATGAGAGCCCTAATGGCGGTTCCATTCAATCTCCAATTGTCAGGCTATACTGTAAGCTTTCTTCTTTACTCATGTTTCAGCCTCAAGGTCAAGATATGGAGAATATCGGAGTCACTCTGACGCTCGTAATCTACAATATCACTACAATAGCATTTGCAGTTTATGAGGTGAAATACTGGATTATATTCGGCTTTCGCTTGGGTCTGCTATGCACCATTAACATTCCCTTGATGTACATGTTTGGTTCAAAGCACAGCCCTCTCTCGTTTCTTACTGGCTGGTCTTATGAACAGATCAATGTATTTCACAGAGCCTTTGGAGCAATCTGTGTGCTGTCTGCCATATTTCATGTTCTGGTGTTTGTTTTTTATTTCAGATTCGATTATCTATGCACTCATCGATGGTCCATAGCAGGAATGGTCGCCGGTGTGTCGTTTATCTCAATTGGTCTAACGTCCAGCTTACAAGTCCGAAAATCATTTTATGAATTCTTCTATATTGTTCATTTGGCCGGGCTCTTGATATCGATTCCAGCCATTTATTTACATTATCCTACTGCTAGGCCGTATGCCCTAGTAGCAGGCGTTTCTGTGGTGTATGATAGAATATTCCGGGTCTTGTGTGATTACAGAGTCATGAGGTGCTATCTTCGGTCTGCTCCAGGGGAAACGGTTATAATGGATATCCCATTTGCCCCTGGAGCAAATGGATTTAGCGGGTTTTTTGGCAGACCTTTTGGTTGGAAAACTGGTCAGCATATCTACATTACAGTACTAGGTTGCGGGACTGTTGAATCCCATCCATACACAATCGCCTCCAGTATGAAATGTTCAGACACTTTACGACTGATTATACGCGCGCGAGATGGCTTTTCGAGGCGTATTCTGCAAATGGTAGAGAGTAAGCAGTGTGAATCTCTAATAGGTCCCACAAGTGAAGAGCCCATAACCAAATGGTGTATTTTACACGGTCCATATGGCGTTCATCCTCCTGAAATGCCAGATAGCTCATCGCGCCCAGATCAAAACACCAAACTCGTGTTAGTGGCTGGCGGAGCGGGCGTAGCATTCACATATCCCCTGTACCAGGAGTTTCACATGGCAAATGCCCAAGACGATCGAGACAACTTTCGAGGTAATTACAACATAAATTTCCTTTGGGTAGTACCAAATCGCTCATTTACTGATTGGCTCACTGATGGCCAAGCCGCGGATATCGACGATTCCAAGATGGACATCTGGGCAACTCGTGAACAAGGCCGACCGGATATCAATCAGCTTGTTAGAGATTATGTTTACAATACCGATAATGGCTCGACATTGCAAGATCACTGCTGGATAGCAGCTTGCGGCCCCGATCCTCTGCTTCGAGAAGTTCGCAACGCGGTCGCCAATCTACGAAGCCAAGGCCTCACTAATGTATATTACTATGCTGAAAGATTCGGATGGTAGCAGGCATGAAATATCAGACGGATTCATGACTTTATGAGTATACGACTTTATTTTTTAAGTAATCTTTCTATATAGATTTCTATGATACACATGTGTTTTTTCTTTTTCTTAATTACGCTTCTTGGCCCTTTCTCTCTCTCTTTTGTTATAAATCTCGGCCGTGAATGGCTCTTCGAATCGCAGAGCAATCAGATACATGACAAGAACAAACAGGGAAATGAAAATACCTGCAGGCCTAGCAAACCAAAACGCAGATGCCAGAAACGAAAGAAAGCTTCCATAATACATTGGGTTACTGGTGACGTTGAACGGAAACCCAGTGACCCTCTCGTCCATGAGAATGCCAAAATAGTCTCCTAAATAGGTACCCGTGACTCCTAATGCCCACATCGAGCTGACAACGAGAACACTACCAGCCGCGAATAAGCTCGCCCCTAAAAGCTTGAACGCCCACTGATCGAGAAACTCATTAACGGGCTGGTCCTGGAGCGCCTGTTGGTAAATATGGTCCCTGTAGATTCCAAGCGAAAAGATTGTAACAGCTAGCAAGTAACAGCCAAGTTTCCGGTTGCCTAAAGCCAGCTTAGTAAGAATATGAGTTTTATATTCTATACGGTTAGATTTTACGCCTCCACAAACAGCTTTAGTCACACTCACCAGCTCTAGCAGCAATATTCCAGAAAATTGGATTGAATGCAATAGTAGCCAAAGAGTCTGGAACGAATGTTAGTATTTGATGTTGGAACGCTGGATGTGGCGTGATATCGTACATTGGAAACTGGGCTTGGAATAATCGATCTGTGACAACAAAGTCTTCAGGTCTGCCATTTTCAATAGTCGTTAATTGTGGAAGCAAGGAGGAATGTTTCGCGATTGACAAACACGTCCATTATATATCTATTTGGCAAGCACTTTCACATGCCAATATACTGCTCAAGATGCAAATGCAGGAATACCCGCCGCACTTTAGACGGCTAAATGGTGGAGTCGGCAAATCAGATGGCAGTTCAGGTGAATGAAGACTTGTGGCAAACGGGCTGTGAAAGAGCCAGTCAAGTTTGTCGGTCCACGGTTTTTGCTTCCTCACAACCCGATAAGTCAGGCTTTGCCAAATGACCCTGAACGAATCTATGAGACTAGATAGGTATAATCGCATCATAATCGCATCATAATCGCACCCTAATAACCACACAGTGTAAGAGTGTCCAACCTACATACTCTCAACTTCCCATCCATCATATAGCAATGTCGTGTAATATTTACCATATCTTTGCCGTTTCCTTATCTTGAAAAGATAAGGTATGCCTGTATGCACCGGAAACCAGATCCTTGTAGATCTTTACCCTAAATGTTGATATAATGTAAACTGCATTCTCAGATCTAAATGTGTTATAAAACCAACTTCTCAGCCAGTATAATATTATAATATTAAATAATAATATAAAAAAGATACCACATTGTATCCTGCCATAATGGGAACTCAGGCCAGGAATAATGGCAAGAGAACAGTGCCTCAGGCAATAATAGCCAAACTCCTCTCCAGGTCCCATGCTCAATCCTCAACAGATCCAGATTCACGCGGGTTCGACCTCCCTAATTATTGTAAGCCTGTTCTTCTCAATCATAGGCCACAGAAACAGGGCTATATCAATCTATTCAAATTCGTCCATACTACTGATCTGTTGATCATCTTGCCTGCTTGTTTTGTTACTGTGGCCTGTGCTTTAACCACTCCTGCTTTGACTATCCTATTGGGACAGATTTTCAATGCATTGGCTTTATATTCCTCTGCCTCAATTAGCCGGTCGGCATTCATGAGTCAGGTAGTAAGCTGTATAGCTGGGATTCTCTCCCTCGGTCTAGCCATGGTGATTCTTACATGGGCAATGATTTCTCTTTGGAGTATATTCGGAGATAGACAGGTCCGAAGAGCCAGGAAAATGCTATTCAACTCCATCATCTACCACGATTTGGCATGGTTCGACAAAAGTACTCAGGTCATGGGGGAGCTGGCCTCTTCTCATCGAAACGTGGAAGAATTTAGAATCGCCATTTCCGTAGCATTGTCATTTGTTATTCTCAGTCTTACTACTGCCATTGCATCACTGGCTCTGTCATTCTATCATTCATGGTCTTTGACTCTGGTTTCACTAGCAGGGCTTCCAGTTGTATTCGTAATCGGACTTCTTACAAGCGTTCCGGTTCGATCGAGTCTGATAAATTCCAAAACAGCCATCAGCTCGGCATCGGATAGCATGCATTGGGCAATTTCTTCAATCTCAACTGTCAAAATGTTTCAAAATGAACAACTCGAGATTCACAAGTTTAAGCTCTACCTTGACAGAGCATATCATGCAGCTATTAGAATGTACGGTTTCGTTAACTTGCAAGAAGGATTGATCAAAACCATTATTCTTGTAATGTTTGCGCAGTCTTTCTATTACGGGAACAAGCTAATCCGGTCAGGTCAGCTGGATTCCGGTGCGGTTATTATTGTATTTTGGTGTTGTCTATCTGTCGCTCAAAGTGTAAGAGGATTGGCTTCTCAATTCATGTTTCTTCAAAAGGGAAATATCGCCGCTGGACGTTTGCTGGCGTCAATCGATCCTGGAGTGGACGCAATTCATAAGCTTAAACGCAAAATAGGACTCTATCCTTCACCTGCTTCTGGCGATATTGTCTTTAAAAATGTATGCATAGATGTCAGAAGACCTAGCCGGCCAAAAGAACAAATACTAACTTGTCTTTCTAGGTGACCTTCAAGTACCCTTCTAGAAGCGAGATAATTCTTGACGGCTTCAATTTAAGTATAGCATCTGGAAGGTTATCTTTCATAGTTGGAAGATCTGGTAGTGGTAAATCGACTCTGGGTAATATACTTCTGAAACAGTATGAGATAGCTTCTGGAGCCATTTTCATTGATGGACTGTTATTTGACTCCATTAGCCCTCGATGGTTATCAGACAATATCCTTGTTGTTGAGCAACAGAGTATCTTATTTGATACCGATATTGCAGAGAACGTAACAATGACAGGCAATAAGTCTTCAAGGAAGAATGACATAAAAGAAGCATGTGATGAGTTCCTGGTATCAGATTTTGTAAATCAATTGCCCGACGGCTGGGAAACCAATGTCGGCTTACAAGGCTCTAAGCTCAGCGGAGGTCAACGACAACGAATATCACTTGCAAGAGCAAGGCTTCGCAATACGCCAATTATGATATTTGATGAATCCTTCAGTGCTCTGGATGCGAAAATGCGATCTCTCTGTTTACAGGCAGTCAAGAAATATCGCGCCAACAAAACAACAATAATCATAACCCATGAACTAGCTCAAATAGGCCAGGATGACTATTTATATATCATGGAAAGTGGCAAAGTCATTGAACAAGGTATAAGAAGCACTCTCGAACAGAACGACTCTCCAAAACTCAAACTTTTACTTGAAGCATCTTGCAAAGGCACAGCAGACCCACCAGTGCCTATGTCTTCTATGACAGCGCGTCCGTATTCAGCTATTTTAGATAATCGCTTATCGTGGGTAGGTGAAGACCCACGACAGAAGAGACGGTCGTTGGCTGTAAACTTCAGCGAAAGAATACTCAACGAAGAAGATGAGTATGTAGATTCCAAGATCGACGAATGGAACAGGAAGAAACATATGTCTACCGTCAAGCTGCTAATCCTATTAGTTAAGACCCTTCCGGACAAAAAGATGTTTGTTTTAGGATTGATATCAGCTGTATTAAACGCAATAACTAATCCGCTATTCTCATTTGCATTTTCTTATCTGCTTAATGGCATTGTGTCCCAAAACGATCTCGCATCTACTCATAGTAAGAATCTAACGAAATGGACCCTGATAATAGTAGCGATTTCCATAGCCGATGGCCTAACTACCTTTGGAAAAACTGCACTGGATATTGCTTCCGAGAAATGGCTGCGATATGCAAGAACAAGGTCCTTAACTCAGATTCTCGACAAACAGTTACTAGAGTTTACCAGTGAGACAGCTTCATCTCTGACTTCCATCCTTATGAACGATTCCGAGTCCGTCAGACTCATAATTTCACGATTCGTCAGCAGCATAATCAGTTGTATTGTTCTGGGCCTAGTGGCGATTATATGGTCCATGGTGTCTGGATGGCAGCTCAGTCTTGTGGGACTATCATTAATTCCCTGTTTCTATTTGTCTTCTCTATGGTACAAAAGTATTGTGACAAAATGGGAATCTTTGTATCGGGCTGAAACAAACTCCATTATTGCACTGATGGATGAAGCTGTTGCGGGTATCAAGTCAGTGAAAATCCTATCACTCGAGAAATATTTTAAAGAGCAAGTGGAAAACAGAGAGATAAAGCTTCATAGTATTGCATTCAGAAGAGCGGTTTTCATCGGGCTAGGCTTTGGAGTTAATAAGATATTCATGTATGTTACACAGGCGGTAATTCTGTATTATGGAATGCAACTAATTTGTGACAGAAAGTACCAAGTCCAGACTTCAATGATGGTATTTACCTTGTTAATTTTCTCCCTGGTTACACTTGAACAAACCGTAGGAACAATACCTATGCTGGCTAACGGGTTTGAGACCTGTAAGGATATATCAGATTTGACAAAAACTATCGAGTGCCGTCAACATGATACAAAAGACTACGAGATTACCAGAGGACAAATTGATTTTGACAATGTACAATTTGGCTACTCCCAGATCGCTTCAGTTTCGGCTGAAGAGGAGGACATGGTCATGAATAGCGGGCATACGCCAGTTCTCAGGCATTTCAATCTACATATTGAAGCAAATGAGGTAGTGTGCATCACAGGACCCTCTGGCTGTGGTAAATCGACAATTGCAGGGTTAATTGCTAAGCTTTATGAACCTCAGGCAGGAAATATCTCCATAGACGGCCAGAGGATCAGTGAACTAGACACCAAAATGCTACGGCGTCGAATTGCAATTGTAAACCAAATGCCGTTATCTTTTTTTGAAGGTACAATTGCAGACAACCTCAAATATGGCATTGAAAAATCAAACACCACCCAAATACCTGAGAGTCAACTGACAAAATTAATGAGGCAAGCATGCCGAGAGTCCGGACTCGATGACTTTATTATGCATAATCTTGCTGATGGGTATCAGACCAAGATTGGTAATTCCAACAACTCTGGTTCGCTATTATCCGGAGGACAATTACAACGATTAGGCATTGCACGGGCCTTGTTACGAAATCCAAAGATACTTATTCTCGATGAATGTACATCTGCACTGGATGCAGAGTCTGTGGATATCATCAAACAAATGATCCACTATCATCGCACTGTTAGGGACATGACAATCATAATCATAACCCACCAAGAGGAAATGACTGAAGGAGCAGATAGAATAATTCGTATGTAGGCGTAATACTATCAGTTTAACAGTATGTACTACATGGCATCTAAACATCTCCACAATCGACCTTTTCTATTCATAATTGATACTTAAGCAGCAGTACACACGCCTCCGCCATAAAACAAGGGGCAAATTGTGGCAAAACTTATATTGCGACTATAGGTTGGCTAGATGATTCGGGGTTGCCGCATACTCGATTTCATAACCCGAATCGCAAGGGCCCTAGCTCATATCTGAGCGCCAAGATTAACTTTCTCCATAAACGAAGCAGAAACAGAAATTAAGCTGCCTAATCAATATACACTTCTACGCCACCGAGCCGCGTGAAGCCGTGACCTGGAGTTAGTCACTATCTGAATCATAATAGCATCATGCATGCAAGCAGATGACTCGATCTCCACATTGTGGCAAACTTAGCCCTGCGTTTGAGCGGACTCCGAATGGAACCTGAAGAACAACGCCAAATATTTTTTTTAGGTTTCAAAGGGGTGAATGATCGATATGTGCCGTTCAATTGAGTGCAGCCCATAACGACTTTGCATTCGACAGTTTTTTTTCTTGTATAGGTTGTAGAAATATAGGCCATGCCAGGCCGAAGCTAAGGCAATGACAATGATATTGATTTGGTGGCTCTAGATTACAAGACATTGCCTGCTTTCACTCCACTCTGATAAATATATTGAGAGACATACATGCATATTACGCCTGCATGCTATGCCGGGCTGCATAACAAGTAATTAGGCATCTGATTGACTACAATGCAAAATGTTGTGCTTCGTTAGTCGCCTGAAGTTTAGCAAATATCTATAAATATCGGTACGTCTACCCTTAATCGGCTGCTTGATTTATATCCCAAATTTCAAAATTATTTGCAACTACCTCGAGCTACATTTTGTCTACTACTAATTCCCCTGCAATGTCATCTTCGCCTGTCATTCAAGAAAAGAAAAGCGAGACTTTCACCGAAGTATACTCGGTTAAATCTGGAAGTACGCTCTCGTCGTCTTCATCGTTATCGTCAGTACCAGAGAATACAAGCAAGCGCTCTAAACTAAAGAAGATGTTTGCTCTTCCCCCTGAATCAGAAGAGGATCGCAAGTTGCGAATGGAAGGTTACCACAGCTGTCCCCGAGGCTGCAATAAGAGAATTAATCCTCTATAAATCTTTATCTCTCTTTTCTTTATTTATGCGGGTCTAATTATACGTTTCATGGTTTTATAATTGCTATTTTAGTTTTCGTTCTGTTTTGTTTGGCTTTGTTAATTATATACTCAAAAAATATGTTAAAACATGCGAATCTTATGCCATCGATTTTATTGATTATGTTGAATGAAATGTTTATGGGACTGTTTTCATTAGCTCAAAATATTATATAAGCTCATGTTGAACATATTTTGCCGGATACCAGCTGATATTTTGTCACTGTTTTCACGAGTGTTTACAGATGAAGGTACGTGATGACTTTACCCATTATTGAAAATCCTAGTCAAATGCTTGAAAAGCTTCTGTGTCGTAAAGAGAATCCTACGTATATGAATGGGGTAGCCCTCACCAAAGAATGGTCAACTACGTCTTCGTGGAACTCTGGTAATACAGCCACCAGTCAGCAGAAATTCCAAAACACCCAGATACGAGGCAGTATGATGGCTAGACCTGTAATGGAATTTGCACCGATTAGGTCGACAAATGAACCATCTATGGCTCACCCGGACGTTGTTGAGGCCGGGGAATTGAACACCAATTCAAATGACCCCCTGTTAGAGCAGCTTATAACTATTAAAGCCGATAGCGAGAATGGCAGCAGCATCTGTACGACAGACGGTAACACTCTAGTTGCCGTTGACAATTCAGATGAACCCAGACCCATTGCTGAGAATGACATTGCCGCTTCTAATAATGATGCCGATGTAGACCCGACCAATGCCAACAAGCAGAGTTATTCTGCTCTTGCCATGATTCCATTTCTCACCCAGTGTGGAGTCTCATACTTGGGCGAAAATGTATCCTTTCCCAAGGGATCTGAAGAACTAGAAACGAGATCTCCGTCGTTCGGTAGATCTCCTTTGATTTCTCATCTGCAAGAAAAGTTCGTGGCAGAACCGACAGTTGGAGACGCTGGCGAGGAGCTGGACCTGAGCTCAAAGAAAGCAACTGAAGAAGAACTGGCAGTGAATCATGATGATGCAGTCGAATCAAACGACGAGCTGGGAACGGGCAAAACTGGATTCAAAGCTGGACTCTTTGCTCATTTTGAGGAACCGAGAGCAAGAACACGTAAAAGTTTGAAACCATATTCAACAATGCTGTGGTTTAAACGTAGGAAGAAAAGGACGACCAGCAGCTATGGTATACGATATCAGGATGAGAAGGATGTTGATGAGGTTGACCCTAAAAACGACACTAATCAATATGAGCCCGAAAAACAGCCAGAAACGAATATTGAAGAACCTATGGGAACGAGCACTGGGTCTGCAGCTGAAGCCGGGGAACAAGACAAAAGGACTTCTCTGCTGTCTACAACCGGTAACTACACAAGCATCAGAAGCATGCTAAGCAAAAGCTACAAGCTATTTGGTCATGTCGATGAGAGAAGTGAAGCAACTGTCGCAGCAGATGAAAAACAGACGATTACAGTTGAAACTGTGGAAGTCACAAATAGTAGTGGTCCTCGCTCGCCATCTCCACCAGCCAGTCACAACACCCTGAGCAAAAGGACAAGGATCAACCTGACGTTTATAAGAATGTATAAGCGAGCCAGTCAGGTATTACTGAAGAGACCACCGGTTCCAATGATCAATCGGAATAAGAGAGCAAGGACGGCAATTTCGATTTCTTCAGACGCCGACGACCCTCTAATTATTTCTCAAGAGACTGAAGAAGAGGCCTTTGTGGCTTCAGAAGCGCCTGGCTCGGTGGCAGGACCTACAGCAACACTGTCGGCCGTTGCAGCGTCTGCAGCGGCTGCAGCTGTAGCAGTTGCAGCAGTGGCATCTTCAGGGTCTATGGGGTGTACTTCGTCTCCAGTTCCGCTGGTACTTGTTTGAAATTTTTTATTTTTATATTTGTGATTTATCTTGAACTTAACTGTGGTTGGTATAATGTGAGATTTTATTTATTTATATGTTTTGTTTGTTTTTAACCAGATCAGAATTCGTCAGTTAAACGTGCAGCATGCATCTTCTTATCTGATAGGGGAAAGGGCGTCAATATAGCGAGCGACAGCCGTGTAGTGAAATTTTGACTAATAAGCAGTTAAACTGCCGAAAGGCTCTCTCGATCTCGACCCGTGAGCGTTAATTTGGCCAAATATCTGAGCATTTTCGGTTATCTAGAGATTGCTAAAGGAGTGGGAAAGGCGTTGTGTAAAAAGGCATTGTGTCCATATGTTAAAGGAAGTTCGTTGTGAAGTTAGAGACTGATATAGCTCTCAGCGACGAATTTGCAGATATATATCTATCATTAAGATGAGCTTGGCATTCATAAATAAGGTAGCACGTCCCGGATTGACGGGTAGCACATTTTGTGTCTCGAATTGCATTCGCCAAAAGCGCAGTCTTGTGTTGCCAACGCCGCCTTTGCATAGTCCTCCTAGCCTTTGCCTGGCGATGGGTGGCGTCGGTGGCGTTTCATATTTCCACACTTCGCGCAGCATATATCATGGACATGTGAAGAAACCCAAGCCCGGCGAAGAACTTCACGTCACATTTATCACCAAAGAAGGAGATCAGATCAAGGTCGAGGTAGCCGAGGGTGATAACCTCCTGGACATTGCTCAGGCAAATAATCTGGATATGGAAGGGGCATGTGGAGGTTCCTGTGCTTGTTCTACGTGCCATGTGATTGTGGATCCCGAATACTATGATAAAATGGAGGAGCCTGATGATGACGAGAATGATATGCTTGATCTGGCGTTTGGTCTTACTGAGACGTCTCGACTTGGCTGTCAGATCCATATGACCAAAGAGTTGGATGGAATTCGAGTGGCTCTTCCGGCTATGACTCGCAATCTCCAAGCTCGGGATTTCAAGTAATAGACTTTGTATATACATATATATATATATATATAATTATAGAATTGTACGTTTTTTTGGCCACTACTATGAAGCCACTGCCTTTGGCAAACGGGACAGGTTTATGAAAAATGCATTTATTTTTTACCGCCAGACCGGATCAGATCTAGAAATGTGTCTTTAGACATTTCTGTCATTTGCTCTTCTTTTTTCGTAAGCCCAATTACCTTGTCTCCGGAGTTGGATGCTGTGCTGGCTACCGTCTGCGATGCGAGGACGGCATTAAATAATCGAACCACGCCTCGCTGGGCGATTTTCCGTAGTTTCTTCTCGTTCTCTAGAACCTGCTGAACTGTCTCTGCTTCTTCGGTCTTGAATTCAAGTGGGTTACGAACCCGATCTTTGTCCTGAAGTTGTTTCTTCTCGGCCACAATAGCACGACGGGCCTTGGCATCCAGCCTGGACTCTTCGAGATCTTTGGCAGTCTTTTTTGATCTTACGAGAATAGGGTTGGCTCGGTCATGAGCCTTTACTTTAGATTGAAGAATAGCAGACATGGCTTTTGCAAATGACTGCTTCTCTTTTTCTTTCTTTTCCTCGAATTTGTTCCTGGGTGTTTCGTTTTCGGAATCTGATCTGTCGTCTAATTCATCATCAAATTCATCATCATCCTCGTCAATAGACGACATTTCTGCTTCGCTAAATTCATCATTCCCACTTTCTGATTCCTCTGCTTCATTGTCACTACTACTCTCTCCTTCGCTTTCTTCCGCCTGCTCTTCTCTCTTTCGTTTTTTTAGCTCATTCCTGCTGCCAGTTTTCACGGTGATACTGCCCTTTGGCTGACTGCGTTCTTTACTAGTAGCCATACCGATGTGAAGTGAAATAAATAAATATATATAAATTATGAATAAATATATTGAATGCAATATTTGAATTAATTAGCCAGTTTATAGTGGCTTTCTTGGTCCTGCACTGAAAAATAAATTTTGGTGTACTTGCATGCGGTGGTTGGGGTTGACGAGAAGGAAAGGTCCCTGCATAGAACTTACATTTAGAGTGAAGAAAAGCCAGGGGCCCGGACTGGGAGGACCAAAAATGGAGGTGTTTCCGTAGCCAACTATTGAAACAACACAGAATAAGCCACAGATAACAAGTGGTCAGAAAAGCTCTCGATGTGACTCAGAAAATCTGCTAAGACTGCCTCTAACTGCTCGTTCCACCAGTCAGCCGTACTTTAGCCGATCTAAAAGGTAAACAAAGTAAACAAACATACTAAATTCAACCTCATTGACCTGAAACAGACGTACACCAGAAATAATAGCTTCATCATCACAGACCTATACAAACTGTACAAATGATTACGGATGAGATGGAACTTCAGTATTTGGAGAACTTGCCGCCTGCGAGGCCCCCGGCGACCACCACGACGCGTCTTCAACGCCCGACTACAGTCCATAAGCCACTGAATAGTAAGCCATCACTACCACTGATTAATCATTCTAGAAGAGTATTGGAAGAAAGAAGAAATATAGAATTACCACCAGTGACCAGCAGTTATAATATTAATCATTCAGACATCGTGACGAAACCCCGGTCGGCCATCCCGTCTGTTTCGCGTGCAACGGTTCCAATTCAAGGACGATCAATCAAAGAGCTCAATAGACGAATTCATGCTCCCGTCGTTATTCCAGTCGACCCGTCAACGGAAAAAGAGAAAAGTTTACAACAGGAACTCGACCGACGACGAACAGAAGAACAGGAATGGAAACTCGAGAGAGAGAAGCTACTCGACCAAATCGAAAAGTTCAGGGAGAAAGAGGATACACTACGGAATGAGAGATACGAAATGCAGACCAATCTCCAACAAGAATTGATATTTGCAAAAGACACTTATCACAAGGACATTGTCAAATTGCAGAATGAGTATAGCTGTACTCTGTCAGAGACAGTCGAGAAGGAGCGGGCCCGGTGCCAGCAGAGCCTTACCCAGCAGCAATCTCAGTATGAAGCACAGATCAAGTCGCTAAGTGAACAGTTTGACAAAGAGCAGCGTCTACAGAAAAGTGTCATTGAGGAAAAGTTTCTTCATGAACAGGCGAAAATGAAGCATGAATTCGAAAAACAGAACCAACAGCTCATTTTCAGCCTCGACAAACAACAGTCGGAACTGAAACAGGCCGAACTCGAGTCGACCAACTCCCTTAAAGAAACCATCAACCGCCTTCACCAAGAGAAGCAGACTCTTTTGTCTCAAATCGAATCTCTTCAGAATCAAGTCAGCAGCAGCACTACAGAGCTCGATAGCCAACGAAACGAAATAGAGTCTCTTAAAAAGTCACTGTATCTGGCAGAGGCCCAGTCGAAAACCCAACAAACAATAGAAAAATCGCACCAAACCACAATCCAGGAATTTGAGACGCGGCATTCCCAGATGCTACTACGGCTCCGACAGTCTGAGCAGGAAAGAGATGTAGCTAAACAGAAACTTTTGAAAGAGGAGACGATTCGACGTAAACTACACAATCAGATCCAAGAGCTCAAGGGCAATATTCGAGTATTTTGTAGAGTCAGGCCTCCTCTTGAATCAGAACAAAAATCCAAATCATCTATTGCCAACATCACATTTCCAGATAAGGACCTAGAAGGACAACAGTTGATGCTCTCGGGCCCTTCATCCGAGTCTGCGATTGGAAATGTGACGACCAAGACCCACCCGTTTTCATTCGATAAAGTATTCCCCCCATCATCGTCTAATGAAGAAGTTTTTGAAGAAGTTTCCGAGCTTGTCCAAAGTGCACTGGATGGTTATAATGTGTGCATTTTCGCCTATGGGCAGACTGGTTCAGGAAAGACCTATACGATGTCGGCAAATAATGGAATGATTCCTAGGGCCGTTAATAAGATATTCCAAACAAGTGACTCGCTCAAGGAGCGAGGGTGGAAATATGAGATTACTGGCGAGTTTCTGGAAATATACAACGAAACGATGCGGGACCTACTGGAGTCCGATAATTCGACGTCGTCGGATGAGAATGTCAAACTTGAAATCCGTCATGACGCCAAGCTGCAAAAAACAACCATTACCAATATCACAAGTGTCAAATTAGATTCCCCATCCACTGTATACTCAGTATTGAGGAGAGCATCGAGTAATCGGTCAGTAGCAGCCACCGCTGCAAATGAAAGGTCATCTCGTTCTCACAGTGTGTTTATACTTCGTATTAGTGGCGACAATGTCACTACTGGGGAAAAGTGTGAGGGCACTTTGAACCTGATTGATCTAGCTGGATCTGAAAGATTAACGCATTCTCAAGCTTCTGGAGTCAGATTGAGGGAAACTCAGTCAATCAACAAAAGTTTAAGTTATCTAGGTGACGTGATATGTGCACTGGGAGACGAAGACAAGTCGCATATTCCTTATCGAAACTCCAAGCTCACATACCTACTGCAATATTCTTTGAGTGGCAATTCAAAGACTCTGATGTTTGTCAACATTTCTCCCCTTGAACCGCATGTTAACGAATCTCTCAGCTCACTTCGATTTGCAACTAAAGTGAATAATACGAAAATAACTCCTTAATAAAAGTACATTACATTACACTAGTCACTCTTGACTGCAGAATATATTGTATCAATAAATGCCCATGTGAATAGAAATCCAACACTTCCTGTAATGAGGAAAATAGCTCCGGAAATCAACAGACTATAAGCGAGATACAACAGAATAGCAGTCAATCCTCCATACGAGTATCTAAAAAGCAGTAACGCCACAGAGCTTAGGAACGTATAAATGCTAACCGAGCCGGCAAGCACAAAACTCGACCACTGCCAACGGTAATCACCAGCAAGCAGCATAAAATAGATTATGCCTATAGTGACAGTCACCGAAGTTAGAACCATGACAAGAAAGCTTCCAAGCAAGAATCCAAACATATAGTAAATCTGGTGTAGCCATAGCGATGTAATGATGAATACCAATTCAACGGATATGGAGATGAACGGTAGTATGCCTGCCAGCCAGGTTCGCAACGTCGGTCTTAGGTAGAATGGTAACCGGGGGATATCAGGCAGCGGTTGTTGGGTCGGGCGGTCGCTAATATTATTGGTTAGCAAAGTATAATCGGTTTTACGTTTTTTGGCAATAAAACTTCCAAGCAAAGAAGATGGAACAGATACAAAGAACCACAGACCGACTAATTTCAGTATGACCGAGAAAGGAACTGCGCCAGACGAGCCTTGGAAAACGACCAGGAAATTTAACAACAAAAACGTACCAAACACCGCACCGGGAACGAGCGTAGGTGTCAACAGGAACAGCATAGACCATAATGTCAAGCTAGTTTTCACTACTGTATTTTCATTATCATATGAGATGGTATCTTCGCCTTTGAACAGTTTGAAGCAGTAGGCAGCCACAAATCCAGCGATAATGGATGAAAACGAGTAGATGTAGATAGCCACTGTAGCTAGAGACCCCCGTCTTTCCGGAGAAAGGAACCCCAAGGCAGCAAATAATATCGTCATAAAGGCAAGGAAAAACAAATGACAACCGTTGCCTACAAGTACACTTAATAACAGAGTGTTTTTTGGGGCCCGCAAACAGCCATCTTTTAATGACTTCCAGGTAGATGACACATCAATATTTGGATTGACCTGGGCATTACGAATATTGCTGATATCCTTCCGGATAACATGAGCTGCTATTCCGTTGAGGACGAGGCAAATGAATCCCACTATCAATAACGAGGTGACTAGTGGAAGCCAGTGAATCTCAGAGCCCCACACGCCCAAGTATGAGTCCCATCTCGAGGCCCACTTCACATTCGACTTGACCCATGTCACCGAGTATGTGTATGTTATGGGAACAGGCAAAGGGGTGGTCTTTGGCTTGTCGGCCTGTCCCCCATGTTTCAGTATATGATGGTCAATATCAAAGGATACCGGGGGAGAGTCTGCCTTGCACTGGCTAGCCTGTTCATGAGATGTGTAGTTGCGTGATTTGGTCGACACCCTGGCACCTACCACTCGGTACTGACCGGGCGCATGCTCGTGGTATTCGATTCTGAAATCGAAATGGTTATAGAAAATAGCCATCGACTCTGAGGGGCCAAAACGCACCGTCCCCAGCGGGACTCCGCTCCCTTGGTAATATCTATTATCAAACAACCTGAACTCGTCCTCATCATCGTCATCGTCATCGTCTTCGTCATTATCATCTCCGTCAGCTTCGTCCTGGCCATTACGACGCTTGGTAACCACGGGCAGATCGTCGACAGACCAAAAGTACGACAACATCCCAACGCTTCGGGTGAGAAAATCAATTGATTTTTTAGAGTGGAGCCTCGTGCACAGTTGAGCGCATCCAACGTCCTGGAGCATGTTCAGCTCAAACGGCGAGTTATAAAGGCGGTCTCCAAACAAAAGAGACCCCAGATTGCCCTCGAGCTGGTGTACTCCCTCGGCCGGCCGGCAGAAATTGAATCGCTTATAATAATAGTCATAAGACATATCACCCCAGGAATCCCATCCATTGGCAACTGAATTCGTCGTCAACTGAACTTTTTCGCCCTTGCCGTAGTCCTTGGGCGCGGTTCCCGGAACGTTGTACGCCACAACAGGCACAGCCACCCACCACAATATCACCAACAACCGTGCCACCATCATCTTCGCACTTTACTTAGGCCCCTGAACTCTCAAACTGCGATGCGACGCGGTGGAGAAGTGGCAGCAAATGCTCTCTCTCTTTCTCTCGCTTCGCTCTTCTATGAGACCCGAGATCGACAGATCTACTGATGAGCCGTTCCGAGACCGACGCGACATGCGCAGGGGGCTCTGGGTTCTGCCTCCGGCGGCTGGGCTCTGCCCAGACCCGTAGCTCGCTTCGCTCGGTGTCTGGTACTGGGGCCGTTACGGGCGCTGCCTCCGGCGGCTGGGCTCCGCCCAGACCTGGTTGCTCGCTCCGCTCGGGCACCACCGGGCCACACGCTTCTGAGCCTCGAGCGGAGCGAGCAACCAGGTCTGGGCGGAGCCCAGCCGCCGGAGGCAGAGCCGGGGGTGCCACGCAGACGGGCAAGTAACTTCAATATAAATACAGGTAAACAAACCTTCATTGAGCAGCTGAAGATAAGATAGTATGCGCACATCACACCCAGTCTATCAGTCAATCCATGTGCTA
The DNA here is from genome assembly GCA_030583365.1 of Sugiyamaella japonica. Classification (NCBI taxonomy): domain Eukaryota; kingdom Fungi; phylum Ascomycota; class Dipodascomycetes; order Dipodascales; family Trichomonascaceae; genus Sugiyamaella; species Sugiyamaella japonica. The sequence continues at coordinate 32,922 of JAJMIG010000131.1, forward strand.
ACATGCGTCGACGTCATCAATGACGTAAACGTGAAACAACTGTATATGCACAGAACATTCACCCACAATACGGCTCTGCAATCACACTGGTCTGTACGTAAGCGCATCGTAGCAAGCAGCTGGAACAGGCAGGAACACCAATTATCGTACCTAATCGCCTGAAGCGTATGAGCCAATGTGTACTGCCTGTTACTGGCTGTCTTGACTATGAACTAATAGTGTACTGCCGGGTGCCTGTCTGCATTGTCTACTGCCTGCTACTCGCCTCACTACTACTACCACCGATACTACTACTACTACTACTACTGCTACTACTACTACTACCACCGATACTACTACTACTACTACTACTACTACTACTACTACTACTACTACTACTACTGGCTCCTCTTCACTACTACTATTCGCTACTCGTCTACTCGTCTACTCAATCACTCGCCTGCTCCAGCTATTCGCAGCCTCTCTGGTGCCCCCTGAGCTGGGTCACCCCTGCGGTTCTCCTGAGCCCCAGGTCTCGCTCTGCATGTTGCACTGCCTATCAACTTTAGGTTGCCTCGAGCCTGTCCATCCTACGTAACCCTGCTTGTGGTGCCTGCTGTGGGTGCAGGCGGCCTGCGGTTGTGGCTAAATAGTTTAAGCCAGAAAGGCCGCCTAACCCCGACAAGCCTCCCAACTGCGAGCTTAAAACTTGCTTAAAACCTGTCCTGCCTGCTGCCTGCCTGCCTGCCGTTTGATATTTCCCATTTCACTAGAACTGGTAGCGTGCTATATTCTACTACTACTCCTGCCTCGAGCTCCCGGTAAATTCACGCCGGCTGCCATTTACATTCCCAGGCGCCCACGCCATCCGCTGCCAGCGCTTCGTCAGGCGCTTCGTCAGACGCTTCGTCAGGTGTTTAATTCTGCTACTACTACCACTACCACCACCACCACCACCACCACCATTACCACCCCATTGTAGCGAGCTGACAACCAGCTCCATCACCACGTCCATTGTCGTTGCCCACGCCTCACCGCTCCACCAGTCCACTTTCACTCACTCCTCACTGCATAGTTTGTTAGCTGCGAACGACGCCGGCTTGCTATAGCTGCACAATTTGGGTCTTGGTTTGTTGCACTATAAATATTTTCGTATCACGCCAGACTGTGTGGACGACACAGCACACCAACGCCGACGCCACAATCACCGCGACGGACTCGCTGGTCTTAGCAGTTCAGCCTCCACGACCATCACCACCATCACCACCACCACAACCATCCGTCCCTGCTTCATCATAACCCACGATGGCGGTTTTCGAGGTAAGCGGCCGCCCCCTCACCTCACGCTCTCTGCCCGAGCGAAGCGAGCCACGGGTCTGGGCAGAGCCCAGCCGCCGGAGGCAGCCCCCCGGTCCCACGATACTAACGGAGTTTGCACGCAGAACCTGAAGAACTTCATCCGACATGGCAAGCAGGCCGCGGCGTATGCTGGAGCGGACGGGCAGCAGCCACTGCTGAGCACCGGCGGCGGCGAAGCGGCGCCCGGAGCAGCTGTTCTGGAGCCGGCCAGAGTGGCCCGGCACCTTGACGGGCGGGCGTCGGTGTCTGAGCCCAGTCTGGTGCCGGCGGCGGCCGTGCCCGCACAGCAGCAGCACCAGCGCAAGGAGGCGTACAACGACGCTGTCAAGCAGATCATCGCCGAGGAGAACGAGGAGCGGTCGCGAATCCACCGGTACCCGGGCCTCGAGCGGTTCGATCTCATTGAGAAAATGGGCGACGGAGCGTTCTCCGTCGTGTACAAAGCATACGACCGCACTGACGACCGGTACGTGGCCGTCAAGATCATCCACAAGCAGCAGTTGAGCGCTACCCAGGTACGTACAGCCGGCGGGGGCGTCGGGGGCCGGGGTGGCGCCTCCGGCGGCTGGGCGCTGCCCAGACCCGTGGCCCGCGTTGTGGCGAGAGAGTTCGTGTCGCTCATACTGTTTTAGAAGAATCGCCATTTAGGACCTGCGGCGAAAATGGCAGATGTTTCTACTCAGGTGAGGAAAAGAAAGAACGCAGGGAGGAGGAGAAGAGAGAGGGTTGGCAACTAACAGGGCGCGGTGTAGCACTCGACGATTCTGAAAGAAGTGGCTATTATGCGACAGCTGAGACACAAGAATATCGTCGAGCTCATAGACTTTAAAGAGACCAAGGACCACTATTTTATCGTGCTGGAGCTGATTCCGGGAGGCGAGCTGTTTCATCAGATTGTGCGGTTGACGTATTTCTCCGAGGACCTGTCTCGGCATGTCATTGTCCAGGTGGCCGAGGCAGTGCGCTATTTGCATGAAGAGGCCGGAGTGGTCCATCGGGATATCAAGCCGGAGAACCTGCTGTTCTATCCGAGCGAGTTTGTGCCTTCAAAGGTGAGAAATATCCGGACAGGCGAGGACGAGTCCAAGGAAGACGAGGGCGAGTTCATAGCCGGGTCGGGCGCCGGTGGCATCGGGGTCATCAAACTGGCTGATTTCGGGCTTTCCAAAATCATCTGGGACTCGAAAACAATGACGCCGTGTGGCACTGTGGGATACACGGCTCCCGAGATCGTCAAGGACGAGCGGTACTCGAAAAGCGTCGATATGTGGGCTCTGGGCTGTGTGTTGTATACTGTATTATGTGGATTTCCTCCTTTTTATGACGAAAGCATCGAAGTATTGACTGAGAAAGTGGCCAAGGGCCAGTATACGTTTCTTAGTCCCTGGTGGGACGAGATCAGTCCTGCTGCGAAAGATCTCGTGAGCCATTTGTTGACTGTGGATCCGGATTCCAGGTATACGATTGATCAGTTTTTAGAGCATCCATGGGTTACTGGAGCCAGCGTATCAGCAGCAGCAGCAGCGACTCCAGTTGGTATGAGAAGCTCGCAAATGACTGGAATCATCGAATCCTCTGAGAATATTCCGTCTCCAGCTTCTTCCAGTATGGCCGGAACAATCACCAGTAATATCAATGCCATTCCAGAACGGTCTCAAGCGGTTTCGGCATCAACCAAGGAGTTCCCGACTCCCGTGGTCGTCACGCTTAAAGAGGTGTTTGATGTTTCCAATGCCGTTCATCGCATGGAGGAAGAAAACGCCAGACACACGAGATGGAATAGGTATCAGAATGGTAATTCGCTTGTCGAAGAAGAAGAAGAAGAAGAGGACGACGAAGAGGACGAGGGATCGAGTAAACCGGGTGCTGCTGATTCGCTGGAAGCTGTCGAACAGCGGTTTGAACGTGTTTCGGTAGGCAAGGCCGCTCCCACCAGCATCATCAACAAAACGTCCACGTCGTCGAAACAGGCCCCATACTCTGTTCCTAAATCATCGTCATCACGAAAACAGCATCACCACCATCATCACCATCATCATCATAATAACCAGCAGATGCCTTTTGGCGCCGTGGGCTTATTTGATTTACATTTGGAAGGTGCCACGTTAATAGAGAGACGTAAACGAGCCGGTAAGCAGCCTCCGCCAATTCCACAATCTCTCGTCACATGAGTAGCACCACCACCACCAGCTGTAGCAGCTTATATTAACGCATATATATATATATATATTATATTCTATGATTAGTTGTCACAAGTCTCACTGCCTTTTAAGCCAGCGTAGCAGACCCGTTTATTGGTCGCGTCCGTGAACCAATGGGCTTTGGTAACGCTGAAAATCTCATACTCAGGCGGGATCAGTTTGCCCTCGGTGACAGTGCCCAGTCTGAGCCTGGACATTTGCGGTTCGGCGTCGCGGCGACTGAATAGAGGACTGCCACAGTTGCCGCAAAAGTACCGCTGTTTGCCAGGCGACGAAGAATACGACGTAAGGCTCTCGGTTTCGCCCTGGAACAGCTTCAGTTTGGCGGTTTGGATCGGGGCATTGACGGCGAACACCGACCCATTGGCCCGTTTGCACTGATTGCAGTGACATATGACCGTTTCCGTCACTTCCCCGTCATATTCGTACCGGATGTTTTGACACAGACAGCTTCCCTTAATCATTGTTGGTCTGTCAATCTTGCTAGAATTATTAACATATAATTATTCATATATAACTATAGATATCCCCGCAATGAGTCACGGAGATGAGTGATAAGCTGCGGTGCCGTGAACTAACGCGAAGCTAACGCGAACAGATAAGGCCAAAAAAGAGGTCGCACCCGGAGTCGAACCGGGGTTCCCAGAAGATTCTTGAGCAAGCTCATGTCAGAATCTGATGTGATAACCGTTACACCATGCAACCTGTTTACGAGGCAGAAACGATTACAGCCAGTGGTGAGGCTTGGCAGCTTGTGTGTCAAAGACAGAGGGTGGACCGGAGGCATATCGTAATCACTTTTTTGAAATGGAAATCAACCCGAACGCCCGCGGCCGCTCAATGGGCCCTATGACTCGTAATCGAGTCGCGTCTCTAACTCGAGACAACCCCGCCACCGACATTGACGCGCGCGTTGCCGAACTTGAGAAGGTCTTAAGCCAACAACAAAACGCCATGATGAACATTGTTACAGCCTTCAAAGCCCTCGAAC
>JAJMIG010000132.1:0-37139 GCA_030583365.1 Sugiyamaella japonica
AATAGGAATTCTTCGGGGTAGTTTCCATCAGAACAATGATTTACTCGGGATTGGTAGTAAAAACCCGATCTCCTAGCGTGAATGCGGAGTAACGGAGGATGCTTATGAATATGGAACACAAATATATTGATATGAATAACTTAATGTCGCTGATCTTGTAGATTTAAACAGACAATAAATGATACGTAATCGTAATCGTTTTTCCCGTTGAAAGTTTAGGATTTACTGTCTGTTTAAATCTACAAGATCAGCGACATTAAGTTACTCATTTCAATATATTTCACAATCTGGAAGAGAACTTCTTGACGAGTTCAAAAAGTATCCTCTAGACTTTACGCAAGAAGCGCAGAACCTGGAGCCTTTATCGATTGGATAGGTGCTATTGAAGCACGTACAGCTCTTGTTGGCTCCCTCATATGGGGAGTTATCTCAGAGGTTCGGCACTCAAATAGTGTCAAGTCCTCATCCGTAACATCAAGGATCAAGTTGCTATTGAGGTCTTATGCAACACCCTTAAGAATCTTCTTGACACCAGATAAGCAGGAATAGTTGTTCGAGAAGATTTCTACACATTACCAGCACGGTATTGCGTTAGTATACGAATTGTGCCATCTTTACAGACTATTCACATTATCCACCGTACAATATACAGAAACACGGGACCGGCAGAGGGTAGCGGTATAAAATGAAGAGTACGTCCAAGTCCTCAAGAACGCGACAAACTCCGTCCGAATGGAAGATGCTTCGGTTGCTTGGCAACTAAGGGCCGTTCTTAGTGCCCACCGCTCTAAGCACACTCGACCGAATGATATCACCATTATCAGTGGAAAGCCCTTCCTTTCAGATGCACCAAACATCCAGTATACGGTTGTTATTGTCTATTGCAAACAAGTCTTATCGACCACACTAATAGTCAAAAAGCCAACCGCGAATCGACTCGTTAACACGATCTATCCAAGAACTCAATCACTATGCCCCATATGTCCAACTACAATTTACTGGTAACAAAACCCATTTATGCAAAAAAAATGACCCCTGTGTCAAGCGTTAGTGCTGCCAATTTACCATCCACTATACAGTTGCTTGACATTGTTTGTAGTGCTAGAGCCCTGACAAATCGTTTTTGAATATTCTATCTTCTTCCAGCTGTGTGGATAGCTCGCTCAATCATAACCTCCGAATGATACTGGCCTAATGAAATACGACAGGCGTGCTACCGCCAGCCTTACTTCTTCACCGCTCACGGCTCACAACAAAGCACACTCTATAACGCCGTACACAACTCGTTATCTAGAGTTATCAGGAGCTGACATAAACTGGAGTAGAAGAGCACAGAGTTGCCAGCCTGATCGTGTGGAGTTACATTATTGACTTTTCTGTATATTATAGGCAACCCATCGTCCATTCACTAGCATGGCCACTGCAGATTTCTTGACCAAGGCTATTGATATAGTCCAGAAGGCTATTGAGGCCGATACAGCAGAGCGCTATGAAGAGGCCTACAAACAGTATTTCAATGCTCTGGATTATTTCATGATGGCCATCAAGTGTGAGTGTAGTAAACGTGACTGACCCATAACAAGTTACTAACTGGTGGTTTTAGACGAGAAAAACCCTCGCAGTAAAGAAATGATCCGATCTAAATTGACGGAATATCTTTCTCGAGCAGAACAGTTGAAAGATCATCTAGAAAAGGCTGATTCAAAGAAAGGGTCTACTGGTGAAGCATCAGCCGGTAGTGGCAGCACAAAGTCCAAAAAGGGATCTGGTAGTGGTGGTGGTGGCGGTGGCGATGACGAGGACGATAATGACACTAAGAAATTACGGAGTGCTCTACAGGGAGCTATTTTGTCGGAAAAGCCCAACGTCCGGTGGGAGGATATTGCCGGTCTTGAAGGAGCCAAAGAAGCGCTCAAGGAAGCAGTGATTCTGCCAGTCAAGTTCCCACATCTGTTTTCAGGCAAGAGAAAACCCACCTCGGGGATTTTGTTGTATGGACCTCCCGGTACGGGTAAATCGTTTCTGGCCAAGGCGGTTGCTACAGAGGCCAACTCGACGTTTTTTTCAGTGTCGTCGTCGGATTTGGTGTCAAAGTGGATGGGAGAAAGTGAGCGATTGGTCAAGCAGCTGTTCAATATGGCCCGCGAAAACAAGCCTTCAATTATCTTTATCGATGAAGTGGATGCGCTTTGTGGGCCTCGAGGAGAAGGCGAGTCCGAGGCGTCTCGAAGAATCAAAACTGAGTTGCTGGTTCAAATGAACGGTGTCGGCAATGATTCCGGAGGTGTTCTTGTCCTTGGAGCCACTAACATCCCCTGGCAATTGGATGCTGCCATTAGGCGTCGTTTTGAGAAAAGAATCTATATATCACTACCGGACGTCGAGGCCCGTACGCGAATGTTCGAATTGAATGTAGGTTCCACGCCTACGACATTACAGCCTTCAGACTATCGATTGCTGGCTGAAATGACCGACGGCTATTCAGGACACGACGTGGCAGTGGCGGTTCGAGATGCGCTGATGCAGCCCATCCGAAATATCCAGAACGCCACTCATTTCAAAGAAGTGGCCAGTGCAGCCTCGGGCCAACGCAGACTGACGCCCTGTTCTCCAGGAGAGCCCGGAGCGCTGGAAATGAACTGGATGCAGGTCGAGACCGACGAGCTGGAAGAGCCGCCACTGACAATCAAGGACTTCATCAAAGCCATCAAATCCACGCGACCGACCGTCAACAGCGACGATATATCCAAGCATGTCGATTTCACAAACGATTTCGGTCAAGAGGGAAATTAATAGACCGCCACCGCTGTTGCCGTCGCTCCGCTGGCTGGGCTCTGCCCAGACCCGTAGCTCGCTTCGCTCGTAGATGCATCGTATATAAATACATATTTCAGGTCAGTAAAGGGATGGTCAATGGTACAATCACTGAAAGGATGGCTCAATGGTCGAGCATATCTCTTGGTAAACATCCAGGTCAGTGGTCTCTCGCGAGTCGGAACCGGTCCAAAACATCATCCAGTGCGAATCAGGGACCTTGAGCGTCCCCTTGGCTCGTTCGAAGTACCATTTGTTGACGGGATTGTTGGCGCGTGACCGCCACAGGATCTCTCGAGGAAACATTCGAACTATCATAGACTTGAACACCATATCAGCCACCCCCGACCCGCCTTGAGATGAACTGCGCACTGCAAATTTATCAAGGTATGCTACTCTGGATCCCTTGGCCTGCTCCCAAGTGATTATAGCTGCTCCCTCGTAGTCGCCAGCGATTATTATACCTGCTACTCGGCCGTTTATACGGCTCAAGTAGTGATTGAGATCGAGGGTCTTGCGAAATGAGTCGTTGATGAGAGCGACAAGCTTGAAGAGGTCAATGTTGCCAACTTTGGCTTCTTTGACGAGATCAAAGCCTTTTTCAGAATACATGGTCTTGACAGCCATTCCCTTGCGAAAAATAGTGGTCTGTACGGTTGGAGTACGTTTCATGGCCACTGGAAGTGAGGAAGAAGTTACCGGACGGTCGGTGAGAACATTGTATATGATGGGATTTCGATTGCTGTTAGCAGAAGAGGCCGCTACTTCAGGAGTGGTGATTATTCCAGCAGATGTAAGTGGCAGCAGTGATAAGATGGACTGCATAGCTTGTAAATTGGATAGATGCACTTTCTGAATGTCGTACGGTAAATAGTTGAAACGCTGAAGTTCAGATGAGATTTCCAGAAACTCCTGTTCCAAGTTTACAAATATATGCGATGCCCCTATGCCACCTCTCTCAACAGACGGAATGCCACCTACAGGGTCTATAAAGATCACCTTTTCCACCGTGGCAGTATCTCCACTGATAATACTCTTTACAAGAGAGTGAATAGTGTCATTTACACTGACTAGTTTATCTTCGCTTGTTCGACTGTCATATGCTATTGGAATGACAACCGGCACGATTTCTAGAGATAACGGGTTGAGAACAGCCTTTACGGACGAAACAATTAGACCTTTGTCCGTCATCTCAAACAGATCTTCTACTGGACGAGAAGAAATCTGATTGCATTTTTCTAAAACAGACGACATGTCCAAGGCTCGCTGCTTCACAGATTCATGATAATAATTGAAAGGTCTCTCAGTTTGATGAAGAAACTTTTCTCTTGAGCCATCCCCATCTAAGACAATGATTGGAGACACCCCCAGCTTCATAAGCCGAGAGATAGTTGCACCGATGCGATTGAGGATATCTTTTGATATTAGCCCTTCATCCCGTATTTTCAATATGGAGATTCTCATCACACGGTCCTTTGGCACTCTAGACGCCTTTAGCGGGAACAATGGGTTTCCATTTCGTTCTGGTCCTATTTTCAAGTCCAGAGATGGTGAATATCTTGAAATATACTGTCTAGCTTCTCTTTTTGTAGCCGTTGACCTCAATACTGACAGTACCAAATCCTGCCAGTTAGTTCTGAAACCAGGTAGTAGTCACTATTATCTTACCTTTTTCTCAGCGTTCAGCTCGGCTTGGTTGTTTAGGAATTTGGTTTTGGTGTTTGATTTATCGGGCCAACTATGAATGGTCTGGGAGCCAGTCAACCGACTCGCAGTCAACCGACTCGCAGTCAACCGACTCGCAGTCAACCGACTCACCACAGTCCAGATTCCGCCTCCACCTCCTCCCCTGATGAACCACTTTCTCGGCAGCATCCAGTCAGCTGAGGAGTGTCCAACAAGTACAATGAGTCATACAATCAGACAACAATTGCGTCTCCAGAACCGAGTCCTAAATACTTGAGGTTTGAGGTTCCCCAGTTTCATGACATATGTATCAGCCGTATGCAGGGGTAAATATCGTGTGATATTGACTGAACCAGATACGAAACAGCTTTGGTATAGTGAAAACAAGGCTGAAAATAGGTATCACTTGTCGAATAAGTGTGTAGTGTTAGTTAGTTACGTTGGTGTTACCTCTGTTGTATGCCGCTACTGCCTATGGTATCCTCTGTATACGTCTGTATACTCTATTGTGTACTCGCTTCTACAACCATACCCGCACAGACCCCAAACATCCAACAAAACTCTCCTTCTTCTTCACAAAAGTCTGTTTTCTTTCCATTGAGCTAATACTGTCAATAACCGTATGTTAGACGTCGGATCAATACTTGTCGTAACTAATAACGTGCTACATGCTACATGCTAGATGCTACTGAACGGCTGTGAACTTCCCACATCCACCAGGCTTTCTTTCGCGTAACCGCGACCATAACCATAACCATAACCATATCACTAATGGCATTACCCAATAAACTGGCCAGCACCCTACTACCGTCGGAGATTAATTTCCTGGCTGAAGATGAGCCCATCACGATAATCCCGTCTCAGTCCATGGACGGTCTGAAGCTGATCAGTCTCAAGGTCCCGCGGCTGGCTCCCATGAGACGAGTGGACGTTCCTGTATGGCTAGCATTGATCCTGAAAAAGCAGTCCCGATGTGCAATCGTGATCCCCGCCTGGCTGGACGAGAGCCATCTCAAGTCTGTGTATGAGCAAGAGACAACGGTCCAGGACCGGTTCTCGGACCAGCTGCCCTGGCAATGGATCGAGATCAGCCAGATCCTGCTAGCCAATGCATCCGACGACTTCATCAGTCCCATCAGCACGATCCGAGCTCTGTTACAGGACATTCGCGAAGTGCGCCTGGCCAAAGCGCGCTCGGGCATCTCCGAGCTCAACGAGTCGCACGTCCAGATGGACAACCTGGGCCACATGGAGATCAACGAGCTACGGCCGTTTGTGTGCCTAGTCATGGACCAGCTCCGGCGAATAACAAGCCTCACCGAGCCCGACCAGCCTCCAGGTAACGACGACGACAATGAATACAATGCTAGCTGACTGGGGCTCTGCCTCCGGTCCCAAAATACCTGACGGGAGTATATTCAGTGCGACACCGAGTTGCGGGTGACCCGGTTGTGGCTGTCGGCTACAGTTACAGTTTGCACCTTGACGAGGACGATGGCGGCGTCGTGGAAAAAGCAGCGGGCCTCCTGGGTGTGTGCCTTGATATGCTTGTCGCGGAAGAACTTTTCTTTGTCGGAGCCAGACGGCAGGATGGACGCGAGGCCGGAGAACGTGGCGCTCACGCTGGACATCTCGGACTGGTTGAGATCGCGCAGAAACTGCGCCAGGCCGCTCAGCTGCTGCTGCTGCTGCTGTTGCTGCTGCTGTGCTCCAGACGTGTCTGTGGCATTGGTCGTGTCATTCTGTGCATTCTTGGCCGCTCCAAGCGTGCGCGCCGTGACCCAGTCGTGGAGCAGCAGCGACACTTTGGGATTGCTCGAGATATATTCAAACTTCTGCGTGTCTCGCGGAGTGGCTATGATGACGACTCCTTCCGACTCGTATGGATCTCCCTCGCCTGGAGCCACATATGTATAGTTCATCAAACTGACATGAGGAGTATCATCTTTCGAGGTACCAAGGTGGAGCTACTGGCAGTTAGTAACTACTGTGATAGCAAGGCAGCCTGTGCTGCCAGACACACTTACAAAAGTTCCCGATTGTAATAGGGAGATCGCACTAGCAGGAATGTCGCTCATGTTTGCGATTATCAATTGTTGAGTTGGTTCCGAGTGGCCTTATTTTTTGGCGTGTAGGCTTGTGATTTGCTTGATGATTAGGACCTCCTGCGTGAAACATTGGTAATAAACTGGATCCCACTGGATAAGGGTTCATCTGGCAGAAGATAAGCTGTTCAAAATGTGTTGGTTATCTGGGCGAATGGGGGTATCATTTAGGATTAGAGAGAGTCGCGTTGAGTAGCAGCTGTCAGGCTGCCAGGATGTCAGGCTGTCAGTGCCCTGTATTTGAATATTTGAATACAAGGAGAAATGGGGTGTGGTGCTAGTATTGACGTTTTGTTTGGATGGAAGGAGCGAGTTCTGTTCATAACAGGGGGAACTGCTGTGAGAGTGCATTGTAAACAGATTTCGGGTAACCTGCAAACAACCACCGTTGTTCAATTTCTATTGTTTTGGAACGAGTGGAATGAATAAGCCTGACAAATGTGAAAATAACGACTGTTTCATCTGTAATAAATGCCCTGCATGTACCTTGACTTTGTTATCTTATCTATTGCAACAACGGTCGGGGCAAGGGCATTTATCCCAATGAGGCTATTTTAGGGGTATAGACAGCATCTCTGGAGGCCCCAAATGGCAGTCGAAAAGACCAGGCTTCGTGTGAGGGCTACGGTAAATTACAAGAGAGTGGTCCTGTCTGCACCAGGTTCGTGTGATGGGAGCTGCTTGCCAGCCTCCGGCGACTGGGGACCTGGTGGCTCCGCTTCGCGGCGGACAGGGGGAAGAGGGGAGAGGACGTAGATGTAGTGTGGTTTATTCACCAGTAATAGCAGTGGCATTGGACCCAGTCCATGTTTGACAGACTTCTTCACGGTTAAACATCCGTCCTCACCTGTGACAGTACAGTACTACCCACCTAGCACATTTCTGATCCCTGGGTCTCCTTAATCTTCGAGCGCAGCTCGAACAACGGGTCTGGGCAGAGCCCAGCCGCCGGAGGCGCCACCCGTTCTCCCAGTTTCCCCGACCCCGAGGAGCGTTGGCTGATGACAAGTTCGTTAAATATATACAATGGCACGATGTGCTGGGAGAGAATGCGAAGCTACCTGTAAGCGTCCAGGGCAGCTGTTTCTTCGGTGACTCTCTTATGTAGACCTTTTTCGACTTCTTGGCCAATATAGCTCTCAATGTCTTTGTTGAAGGGCCCCGTGGGTTTGGGAGGTAGTTTAGCCAGCTCGTCGAGAAGCTTGCGAGTGGCCGGGGTCTGGGGCATTTTGTTGGGCAACAGGGACTTGAGATCTTTGGCTGTGACCTTGGCACCGTCCTTGAGTCGGCGGAAACGAGAGTGCGGGTTTCGGATCTGGTCCAGCGCTCCTATAGGCACGGGAGGCTCGAGCAACGAAGTGACAAAATGGGTTCTTTCATCAACAACCTCGGCAGGAGTGGCCAGCATTTCCTTACTGGCTTTAACTGGCTCGCCTCGAGGGTAAGGAATGACAATGGAACTATCATGGGCAGCTCGTCGAATCTTGCGGACGCTGTTTGTATGATTATCAAAATAAGTGCCTTCGTATTTGACAGAATGAATTGCCACGTCTTCTTCTGTGCCGTCTTCGTTTTTGACTTTGGTAACGAGTCGTAATTTTTTATAGTGGATTGGAACTGGAACACTAACGACTGGCTTTGAATGGCCCTCGGACCACAGTTCCTTTGGCAGCACGAATTTTTCAGATTGTCCTAAACCTTCGACCATATACGCATTACCATTCTCATATATAGATCTAATAATGCCGATTTTGTTTCTCTCGGGGCCACGCAGCATCTGGACTCTGTCGCCAACGACAAAAGGCAATTCGTCTTCTGCTAGCCGTTCGACCTCCTTGACCTGGTATTTGGACTGAAATTGCATGAAAGGAGGACTGGCATTTCTCATATTCTTCTCGGCAATGACCTTTGCTAGACCTTTCAGCTCGCTGATATTTCTAGAGAATTTCGAGTTGACCATTGTGCGATAGAAAGGATATAGTTCTCAGGGTGAAGAGTGTAAGTTCACAGGGTATTTTTCAAAATTTCGGGAGGGCAAGGGTGGCATGAGAAGAGAACGCCGCACAAAATGAGGCACCGCCGCTCATTCTCAACCATCTACAAATAATAATAATAATAATAAGAATAATAATAATAATAATAATAATCGTACATAGTAATCGGCTCGGGCTATTTAACGGCCAATCACTTAGCGGTCGTTACAAATAGCAATAAACTCTTCTTCATTAATAGCTCCGTCCTGATCCAAGTCAAATTCGTCAATCATAGCATGTAATTCCTCATCATCCAGGTTCTCGCCCAGTTCCTGCGCAACCCTTTTCAGGTCGGCGAAATTGATTTTTCCCTTGTTGGTCGAGTCAAACAAGCTGAACGCCCGCTTGATTTCCTCTAATGGATCTCTCGCCAGAATTTTGGCAGTCACTGATGGCAGTTAGTAAGTGGAAAGGCATCCTTTCACGAGTATACGATTACTTACTGACTTGAGAGAAATCATCAAAGTTTATTAATCTCTGCCCCTGTCTATCGTGATCTTTGATTATTTGAAGAACTTCGGCCTTACTGGCTTCGAATCCTAGAGCTCGCATGGCCACCTTGAGCTCGTGGTAATCGAGGTGTGAATCATTATCAGTATCGAACACGGAAAACTGGCCAATGTTAGTTTGGGTAATTGTATGGGCATATTTCAGTTCACTACTTACAGCTTCTTTCATTTCAGTCTTTTGTTCATCACTTAGTTCTCGAGCACTGTTTGGTATTGGTGCGTTCACCGAAACGGGTCCACGATTGTAGGGAGCTGCTGTATTCATGTTACTTGGCTGTTGGGCCTGGTGAGTGGCGATGGATCCAAATAACGGAGCTGCCCTTCTTCGCGAAGCCATTGTATAGGTTGTTGGGTGAAGCCGTAGCGACTGTGAATTCAATAGCTGAGTTGATTGTCGAAATGAAAAACCAACATGTGCTAAAGATCATCTATCGCGTTTAATCTGGAGACGCGTTTACAAATGGGTAAGGGGAGTCTGATGGCACGTGACTAGGAATTGGTTCTCTCTTGATCGATATAAATGTTTGTCTCTTTCGAGATCTATTTGTTATTTCAAAGTGATGTAACATTTGATTTCATCATGGTTATATTTTAGTTGCAGATACTTGAATTAATTTAGCGTTGTAAACCGTAGAACACCAGTTTAATGGCCAGATGCACTGACTGCTGTCTGTTTCAAAATCCCACTCTCGCTCACTCTTGTGCCAGTTCTCATTTCGTGTCAACTAAAACATTTGTAAAACGACCACTACAACTACAATAGAAGGCCATCACATGTTGTTGCAGGTTTACCCCTTTACCCCTGAATCTTTAATATCTCGGATGTACTGTCGATCATAGCACTTTCTGTAGATGTACTATATATTACCTGCAGTGATTTATCACTTCTCGTCCCTCGTAACGCCTGAGAACCTCAATGTATTTGACCCACCTCAATTTGTCAAACATCCACATTAACATCACCATAAGACACGTTGATTATTTAACCGGTACTCTCAGCCGTATTTAGTATTCATATCATACATAATCATTAAGCTCATTGATTCCAAATCAAGTTTCTGCTAGCTGAGCTAGGTTCATCAGAATGTGAGTTTTCATTCCCCGACCACGTAACTCGTACTAACATAACACTAGGTCGAGAATTGTTAAAGTACGTTTGCTTTGCCAACCCAGGCGGAGAGAGCTCTTAATCGACCAGCCAGGTCCACTAACTCATACAGCTATCAATTGCCGGCGTGCGATCCTTTGAACAAAACGACCGTCAGAGCATCACGTTTGGCGTGCCATTGACTTTGATCGCTGGTCAGAATGGCACCGGGAAAACAGTAAGTCATATCTCTCATAATCACCATTGAACTTATCAACTGACTATTAGACAATCATCGAATGCCTGAGATATTCAACTACAGGAGATTTGCCCCCTAACAGCAGGGGCGGTGCTTTCATCAACGACCCGAAAGTCCATGGTGACAAGGAGGTCATGGCGCAGATTAAGCTGGCATTTCTAAACGTCGACAAGAAACAAATGGTCTCTACTAGAAATATGCTGTTGACCGAGAAAAAGGCTAGTCGCACTTTCAAGACCTTGGAGGGACTGCTTACAGCAATCGATGAAGTAACGAGAAACACCGCTACTGTCAGTACTCGCTGTAATGATATGGATAAACAGGTTCCTCTATATTTAGGAGCATCAAAAGCTGTTCTAGACTACGTTATATTTTGCCATCAGGAAGACAGCTTATGGCCCCTGGCTGAACCCACAGTAGTCAAGAAACGATTCGATGAGATATTTCAAGTCTCCAAGTATACAAAGGCTATAGACTGTCTTAAAACTTTGAGAAAGGAAAATGCAATTGATATCAAATTGGCGCAAAAGGATGTTCAGTATCTGGAGACTGAAAAGGAACGAGCCGAAAAAGCAGAAAGACGAGCGGATGCTCTTGTTATCCAAATTGATGTTTATACCAAAGAGGCCGATGAGCTCAAAGGTAGAATGGAAGTTGTTTCTTCAGATACCAATGAATTTCTTGATAAGAATCAGAAATTCCAAGAAAATATTTATAAATTACGTACTGCTCGTGAGCAGCGCGATCACACACAGCAGAATGTACGACGACTGGAGGAAGGATTGGAAGTGATGAGCCACACGGATGAAGAACTCGAAGCTATTCTAAATGATTTTGAAGCAAGAGTTGAAGAGCATAGAGAAAGAAAAGATTCTCTACAATCCGAACTGATAACGTACCAATCAAATTTGACCTCGACTCGTCGCAAATTCAATGAAATGAACCTAAAAGAGGGCCAACTGAAAGCTGAAGCCGATGCGCAATCTGCAAGATTGAAAGAGAGAAAACAGTTTGTCACTGACAAGAGCGACAAGCTGAATATAATGGACATACACCATGAAGCAGTGAATGACAGCGATGATCACCCCTTCAGCAACGATGAAAATCACTATATTAATAGATTCGATAAAAGCTTGGATCGCGGTCTCAAAAGATTACAATCTGAGCAGGACTCGATCCGTCTCAAAGGGTCCGAGACAGAAAATGAAATTGCCATCAAAATCCAGAGTCTCACGACCCAGAAGCTTCGTCTGGAACAGCAGAAACTTTCAAGTGCCGAATCAGTAAAATCGCTTCAGACTGAAATCGATTCTCTACAGGACGCCATCTCGAGCAATAAAGTTGATGAAGGATCGCTTGCATTTGAAAAGTCTTCTCTTGATGAACAGATAAAAAAGCTTGAATACGCACAATCAAAGTTTAATGAGAACGAGCAAAAGGGCGAAATCACTAAGAAGAGATCCGAGCTTGCTATGATTGAAGAGGAACTGGAAAGTAACAATGCCGAATTAGCAACCTCTAATCAGTATGCTGATGATCGTGCCAAAATAAAACTGCTCAAAGATGATCTCACTAAACGACAAGCGGGATTGAAGTTGACAACTGAACGACATAATGCTGAATTTGGACGTCTCGTTGGTAGACCTATTGATCCTCAATCTGTCGCAGCTGACTTGCAGTTGGCTGTCAATCGCGTCACCAAGTCAGTAGATACGCAATCGAGCATAGCTGAGCAGGCACAAAAGGCTGTCTCCCAGACCGAAGCTACAATTGCACTTGTCAGTAAAGAAATCGAGGATAGGGAAAACGAGTCAAGAGCGCTTCGTGCCGAGTTGAAACAAGTATTCACAGGCCTAGAATATGAAGAAGACATTGACCCTGTTGTAGACTATGAATCTATAGTGTCCGAGCTGGATAAGGATCTCTCGGACGCTATTCATGCTGTGGAAGGCAGTTCTTTTATGGCGGGCTATTTCAAGCAAGCTAAACATCAGGCTGAGACTAATAACATTTGTTTTCTCTGTGAGCGACGATTTGAATCCAAGCAGGATCGTGCCGATTTCATCGACGGCATCATTAAAAGAGCCGATAAACTGCCTGGGAAGGATGATGATCTAAAAGAGCAGTTTAAGTTGGCTCAGTCGAATCTTGCCCAGGCCCACAATGCTGGACCCTCTGTCAAACGAATTAGATCTATTGAGTTATCTGAGATTGCCAACAAACGTGATGTCTTGACTAAGCTGAGAGCAAAATTAGAGGAGGAGACCAGTGAGCTACAGCGCCATATAGAACAGTTAGATTCACTAAGGTCGGATTTGAAGGAGGTTGAGGCATTACGGACTGTTGCTGGAGATGTGTCTCGCACTCGTCAAGCTATTGAAGAGTTACAAGGTCAGGTCCAGAGTAATGAGAGAAGAGCCGAGAGCAGCAGCTCATTGAATGTAAAGACTGCAAGTGAGATTCATGAGATCTTGTCTAACCTGAATAATAGGGCCAAGACAATTAGAACAGATATTGCTCGGTTACAAACAAGTAACGAGCTAGCTCTGGCTGAAATCAACCAGCTGAAAAATAGCATTGCTGTCAAAAGACTAGAAATCAATAAAATGGAGTCTCTATTATCAGACAAGACTAGTAAGGGACATGCTATAACCAAACTCAGGGAAAAAATCACCTCAACTAGAGATGGCATCCGTGAGGCCAACCAGCAACTGGACGTGCTGGTACCTCAATTAAAGGAAAACGAAAAACAGCTGACAGAAGCAAAATTCAAATCTGCAGCTGCAGAAAAAGAGCTCAACAACAAGTATACAAGGATGTATGAAATATCTAATGAATTTCATCGGTTGAACAGAGATATTAATGGTTATATCAGCAAGGGTGGCGATAAACTGTTGGAAGAATGTCAGACCACTGTTAAACAGCTCGGCACCGAAGTCGATACTATAGAAGCCCAGATTGCTGAGACCAGCGGCCTGATTTCTGAGAAAGAGAAGGAGCTTTTCGACATGAAAGGATATGAAAGAAAAGTTCAAGATAATCTCGAAGTTCGTCGACTTAATCAAAAGCTACTAGACTTACAGGTTATGATTGTTGAACTAGAAAGTCACGACGCGGAACGAAACAAGGAAATATATGAAAAGGAAATGACTCGACTGAGAAACGAGTATTCTCAATTGAACTCAAAGTACTCGAGTAAAATTGGTGAAATCAAACAGCTTGATGATCAACTGAAGAATATCAACGAAGAGCTACAAAATGAATTTCTTAATGTAAAGGAGAACTACCAAAAGGGTATTATTAAATTAGAAACCAGAAAAATTGCTAATGAAGATTTGGTGAAATATAGCAAGGCCATGGATAGTGCAATCATGCAATATCATAGTGAGAAAATGAAAGAAATCAACGCCATCATCGATGAACTCTGGAAGAAAACATATACTGGTACCGATGTCGATACTATTATGATTCGATCTGACCATGAAAGTGCTAAAGGCAATCGCACTTATAATTATCGCGTGTGTATGATCAAGGATGATGCTGAGTTGGATATGAGAGGCCGATGCAGTGCGGGTCAAAAGGTGCTGGCCTGTATAATTGTGCGACTTGCGCTAGCCGAATGCTTCGGCACGAAATGTGGTATCATCACTCTTGACGAGCCGACCACCAACTTGGATGAAAGGAACTGCGAGGCTTTGGCCAGAAGTCTGGGCCAGATCATTGAATCTCGACGAAGTCAGGAGAATTTCCAATTGATTGTCATTACCCACGATCAGAATTTCATTGCCCATATGAATGCATCTGCCTATGTTGATAAATATTTCCAGGTCAGTAGAAATGCTACACAAGGGTCTAAAATTGAGTGTTTGCCTATTAGCCAGGTAATGTATAGATGATATTATATATATTATTATAATATTTTGCATAGAAAAATAGCAGATATTATATATGTCTACTCATATTCTCCTAAAGCACTATCAACCGCTTTTCGATACTGTTGTTGACGTTCAGCTTGGTCGAGGAATACTTTGTATTTAGCATGAACAAGCTTGTAATCAAGACAGTCAATTGAGTCTGGGTGAACAACTGATCCATTACCACTCAGTTTAGACATGACCTCCCAGAGAGTCAATTTACCATCAGCAGCTGCTTTAGCACCCAACATGGCTGCTCCCAAGACCACCGCTGCATCGATATATTTCGGAATAATCACTGGCATACCAGTACAAGTAGCCATAAGTTTGGTGAGAAGATTATTACGACATTGCCCACCAGAAAGATAAATTTGATTCACCTGATGACCAGCGTTATTTAAGCTTTCAATGATATGACGGGTCTGCTGGCCAATAAACTCTACGGCCGCTAAATACTTGATGGCCAGGGCGTTGAGTGAGACATCCATACTTTCACCAACTACAGAGCCTCTCATAGAAGAGTCGGCAATTGGCGACCGATTACCGTATAAATCGCCATAGAAGAAGTAATGTCTCGCTAAATATGCCACTGAAGGTGCATCCTGTTCTGCTCTAAGCTCTTCCAAGAGGTCATTAAGAATTTCAAACTGACTAACTCCTTGCTTTTCAGCAGTGGCCTTCAATTCTGCTGAAGCAGGATGAGTGGTTAAAACATGATGCAATAACTCACCCGTAGTCGATTGGCCACCTTCTGCAAGCCATCTGTCAGGTATTAGAACATTTTTATAAGGACCCCATACTCCAGGCACGAAAATGGCCTCTTTTGACATAACCAAGTGACAAGTCGATGTTCCAGCGACAGCTGCCAGTCGACTGAAAACAGCATCGGAACCCGTGGCATCTTCTTCAAGATCAGTCTTGGCCGCAACCGTACCAATCCAACCAGCATAAGCATCAATGACGCCACTGCCGACAGCGATTTTGACACCGGGGCCAGCCAATCCTAACTCGCTAGCAGCCTTGGGGGTCAAGTAACCAATAGTTTCACCAGCAGACAAGTATTCACCATTGTCACCAATGACACCACCCACACGACGGAAATTATCCTCTACAAATTCGGAAAGTCCAATGGTATTAAGAAACTCTTCTGACCATCCTTTTACACTACCGTCTACTCCAACTGGAACATATCCCTGTTTACAAACTACTGAGCAAAAGGATCTTGTTTCCGCGCCGGTGGCTCGATGGGTAAGATAATCGGCCAAATCGTAGAACTTACACTGGTCAAATAATCCCTTTGGCATATTTTCTTTAAGCCACTTTGCTTTAGGAATTTCCATTTCAACAGACATGCCACCCCCGACGTAGCGAAGTAAGTTATGGCCCGTCTTATTGATCTGTTTGGTCTGTTTTTCAGCTCGGTGGTCCATCCATAATATGATATTCTGATCATTGTTACTAAAGTCTGGACCTACTGCTACCGGGCCGTCGTCCTTTTCATGGATAACGACCAGAGAACAGGTGGCATCGAATCCAATTCCTTTTACTAGTTTGACATCCACTTTCGAGTCTTGGAGGATCTTTTTGGAACAATAGCAGATGGAATCCCAAATCTGATCTGACGACTGGTTCCAATAGGAACTTTTGGGAGACCACCGAGAGATGTCCTTCGAGGCAAGGGCCACAATCGTGCCATGGGAATCGATTAGACATGCTCGAGCAGATCCAGTGCCCACATCGACACCTATGTAGTAAGCTTCTTCAGAGTCGGACATGATTGAAAAATAAAGAGAAAGTAATAAAGCTAAAGTGAAATAAAGTGAATTCTGAAATACAGCAAATACCAATGCCACAAGAGACCTTTGTGGTTTTATTATCAGTCGGATGACTTGCTAAGTTTAGATGGCTGTTCCTGCAGTGATGTTCGGAGATTTTACCAAAGCACGAAGATTTAGAAGTAGATCGTTGGGTGGAACTGTCTCTAGAATAGTCAATTGAGTATGTCTATCAGTGGAAAACTGGTAATGAGGAGAAGAGCAACTTGTAACGACGGGGGAATGATTATTGGCAAGATTGAAGGAAAAGATGAGAAAATACAGCAGAAAAGGGTTCTGGCTCTATTCCTTCCGACAACCCCACCACGTTTGACAGACAGCATTTCTCCGGAGAAGTGGGTGGGGGTCGGCCTGAAGTTCGCAAGGCTGAAGAGGAGAGTTGCTGATGGTGGATAAACTGGATAAATAGGATAATGTAGACGAGGTGTAGAGTAATATTTGCTCAAGAAAATAGCAATGGGCAGACGTTGTACGAAAAGAGAAAATAGAGCCGTGTAGTTCCACCTGAATAAATAAATATCCAATTAACGTCTCGCGACTTACGTGTCAGCCGAAGGCGGGTTCGGATGTACCTCCAGGCCTGTAAAGTATTACTCGTAGTTGATATTGTTGCTTAAAACATCATTTTAAATAAGAATCTAAAGGGAAATACATTAGAATGGTATGGTATTTATTTTATATTTCAAGCATATGGCATCCACCATAGTACTCTTGCTGCCCTACTCGAGTCAGATAAGGGTTAGGAACTGCTAATTAAAGTACGCATCATTATCGCGTTCCACCCCTGACGTGTGTTTGTATTATATTTTCCATACACAATGGATGACGATTGGAACCCCGAATATCACAATGATGCCCTTGCTGAAGATGAAGATGTGAGTTAGTAGAAAGATTTGTGAAAGTATTCTGTCTGGTTGGTTGCTAACGACCCATCAAGGACTACAAAACTTATAAAGACTCTACTCTTTATGCCATTGAGGTATCTGCATCCATGCTAAAACGTACAGAGCTTGAAGGTGTAGATAAAATTAAAAACAAATCGGCCGTTAAACTGGCACTTGAGGCGGTATATGAATCAATCAAGGATAGACTCCTCACCAGCCCTGGCGATATCTCTGGTATTATTCTGTACGGTACCAAGAAGACGACTGATGCAGCATATCCTTTATGTAACGTTCTTATGCCCCTTGGAGCACCATCCGCAAGCGTTCTTCGTGGGATCCGGACAATTATAGAAGGTAAGAAGTTTTTGGTGCAAATGCCTTGTGCCTTTTTATATTCTAACCACGTTTTCAGATGATGCAAGTTTTGAAAGAGAGATTGAAGCGAGTGAGACGGCACCTTCATTAGGCGTTGTATTTCAGCTGGCAATGCAACAGTTTGATAATGTTTCGAATATCAGATCCTCACGACGTTTTTTCATCGTTACAGATAATGATAATCCTACCTATTCCAACGCCCAACAGCGAACAGCTGCTAAAACGAATGCTGAGGAACTGGTAAATAAAAACGTTATTATTGAACCAGCGTTTGTTATTCGTAAAGCGCCAGACCAAACCGAAGCCGATATATCGCCCTCTTCGTTCAATATGTCTCTCTTCTGGGATGATATCCCATTCACGAAACCGTTAGATGAGGAGCAGGAAGACGATGTTGATAGGGAACCAGTCCCATCTAGCTATTTTGTTTCTGATTTGAGTATGCGAGCAAGCTTATTATCAAGAAGGAGTCCCAAAAGAGCGTTACTCACTAATCGAATTGAATTAGCACCTGATATCCAGATTGGAATCAAAGCATATCTAACATTTTCCAAACAAAAGTTTATGAGAACACATTATGTTTATACACAGGGCGAGGAGAAGCAATTTGTAAAATCTGAAGTAAAAATGACTGCTTCGGACACTGCAAAGACCGTGAAACCAGAGGCCATCAAGCGAGCTTACAAGTTTGGTGACACTTATGTATATTTTACTCCAGAGCAGGTGGACGCTATTAGAAAGATCGAAGAAGAACCCATAATTCGAATCATTGGATTCAAGAGCCCTAAACTGGTCCCCCCTGAGTATAACAAACGGCACTCTATATTTATTTATCCATCGGATGCTCAATTAACTGGGTCAATCAGAGCATTCAACTCACTATACCGAACAATGCTCGAAAAGAACAAAGTAGCCATTGCATGGGCAGCTCTGCGGCAGAATTCGATTCCCGAGCCATGTGCGCTATTTGCAGTTGCGGAAGAAACGGAGACCATTGGCGGCTCGACAATCCAGGTGACAGCCCCAGGCTTTCAATTAGTTCACCTTCCATTTGCCGATGACATTCGTACCAAGCCAAGGCCCCCGTTTATGCAAGGTAAGCGTTAAAACAACTATGAACACATCAACATGTTTGTTACGGATTCTAACTGATTGAATAGCGCCAGACGAGCTTGTGGATAATTTGGCCCCGATTATTGATAAAATCAAAATGAGCGGGTATAACCCAGACATGTTTCCAAATCCAAGTTTAGAATATCAGAGTCAAGTTCTCCAGGCCATAGCACTGGGTGAAGAGGCTCCCAAGACTCCTAGAGATTTGACTATTCCCAGGTATACAGCTATTCACAAAGTAAGTGCAAGAAGTGGGAGGTGGACTGTGCGAACCAACCTATTAACACAGTACATAGAGAGTGGGCGGAATGTTAGAGGAGTGGAATGGATTACTGGATACTCTAGCAATTGATATGGCTGGCAGTGGCACTAAGAGGAGCGGTAGCGGTAGGTCCAGTGATGGGCCAGCAAAGAAAAAAGTAGCTCTGGGAACAGGTCGGGAAGATTTTGTCCAGGCCGCTAAAGAGGATAACCTGACTTCATATACGGTTGCTCAGCTGAAAGACTTTTTAAAAAAGAATAGTAAATCATTTCCTGTCAAAGCAGCCAAGCCAGAGCTTATTGAAGTTGTAGCAGAATATTTAAAAAGTCAGCAGTAAAGCGAATAAATCATATCTGAAGAATCGAAATGATGTTTATCAGAATTGCAAAGTATGTACTGTAATAGGAGTTTTCAGGGGTTGTTCCTGCATATGCAATCACTAGAACTCAGGTCCTATGCTGAGTAGACAGACATCATACAAAGGCTATTTGTTAGTCACATAAACGCTTGAAGTGTTGCCGAGGAGTATCTGTAACGGAAAACACAACTCACACCGACCGAGTGAGAGATATCAGAATATCAAAATACCGAGCCACCTATCTTGTTTATGTTACCTTGTACATGTTTATCTTATCTGACTATGTTGAATGATCCGTAATCGTAATGATCCGAGAGCCGCGCGCTAATCTTTTAGAAATCTTATCGCCAATGTATACTTGTATGCATAAGTACAGCTGCTAATTGTCATTACCAATATCAATAGAGAACATTTAGCAGTGTCAAAGCTTGGATATTGTCATAGTAGACACATCTTACAATGTCACATATCGCTATTCTTGAGACAGACACTCCTATGGCGCCCGTGTTGGAGAAGCATGGGAGCTACGGGGATCAGTTCAAGCGACTTCTTCTCAAGGCTGAGCTGGATCCTAAGTCTGTTCTGAAAAAATACGATGTGGTCACTAAACAGGAATATCCGCCCAGTCTGAGCGGGCTTGACGCGATTCTCATTACGGGAGCCAAATACAACGCCTATGACAACGACGAGTGGATCATCAAGCTTGTGGATTTCACCAAAAGGGCCATTGAAGCCGGTGTCAAGGTAGTCGGTAAGTCCGTGCCCTCCGCGAAGCGGAGCTACGGGTCTGGGCAGGGCCCAGCTGCCGGAGGCGTGGTCCCACACCCCCCGCGCCCCAAACTAACGAACTCGATGTCAGGGATCTGTTTCGGCCATCAAATCGCGGCCAGGGCGCTCGGCACTCCAGTCATTGTCAACGAAAAGGGATGGGAACTGAGTGCGACGCCTGTGGTGCCTACGGCACGTGGCAAGCAGTTGTTTGCCGAGCTGAAAGATGGAGTGAGGATCATGGAGATCCATAGGGACATTGTTCCAGATGTGCCTGTGGACACGGAGTTGCTATTTTCCAACGACTTTTGCTATAACCAAGGCTTTTATAGAAAGGACTCGATTCTCACATTCCAGGGACATCCAGAATATAACGAGGATATCGTGAACACTCTGGTGAGTACACGGTTAGACATGGGTATTCTGACACGGGATGTGGCTGAGGACGCTCTTCGGAGATCTGGCGATCGAAACGACGGGCCGATTCTTGCAAAAGCCATTGTCAAGTTTATTGTGCACGGTTTAGAGTAGACATATCGGTGGCTGGATGGACATGGGTGTGTGGTGCGTAGTGGGATTTAAGCTCTTAATGCACTGTTGGGTGGACCGAGACGATAGAGCTGGAAATACTCGGCGGCGGGTCGCTGGAGTACCCAATTGATGGTAGGTTGTGATAAGCCTAGAATGTAGTAAACTAATATACTAGTCTTATCAGTTAATCCGCTCCACGAGCACTCATAGGATGGTGGAGTCAGGTGCACAGATACCTGATGAGAATTATGAGAAACAGTTGCTGTGCAAGTCGGCGACCAGTTTATGCGTAAAGCAGAAACAAATTTATTAGACAATGGGCGTCCCACTGTTAAATACCTTATCTATGGGTTTGCTGCCGACTAACTAAAAACATGTCCTATTTTGGTTTAAACGTTCCATCTACTGCTGCCGCTGCTTATACTGCTGCTTCGACTACCGGTGCTACTACTGCTGCTTCGACTACCGGTGCTACTACTGCTGCTGCTTCTACTGCTGGTGCTGCTTCTATCACCACCACTACTACTACTACTACTACTATTACTACTATATCTGTGCTGCTCGCTGCTTGCTTTTTCTATATATTAATTTTCAAATACCCTGCAGCCTAAAGTGTGGCTGTTTTCGGCTGTGCACATACCTTTATGCACTGATTGGAATTCTCCATGGATTAAAAGGGTAATTGCTACCCCTGATATAGGCCACATACAGTACACTATCAGTACGCGACGCCAGAAAAAGGCAGGGAAGATCCAGGTTCTTTATTAAATATCCACCCTTGAACTCATATATTATATGAACAGGGTACAATAATTATTTAATTAATTATCTGAACTGGCGGTCAGTGCTCAGGTGAGACGTTTGACATCGTCACAAGACAACCATAAGGACTGTTCAATATTGAGTTGATAAGGTGGGAACAGTTATATCAGATCTCTCAAAATCCATAATTTCATACTATTATTTCTCATTGTACTATTGCTCGACTTGATCATGATAGAAGTCAAGTCGACCCCACCAGTGCCTTTGCGATATCGTCGCAAGAAAAATCAACCCCAGTTGCAAATCCAAACAGATCAATTGGTATCCCTGCCAGATTCTGCCAGTCAAAGTAGTGACGAGTTTCCTGGCTTGTCTGCTACATCCACCTTCAGCAGTCAGTCTCAATGGTCTTTGATCTCCAGTCGTACGGGCACCACAGCTAGTACTACTGCCAGCACCTCCCCTACAGCTATTGCGACTACTGGCATGGCTTGTATCCCAGTCTGTGTCCAGCTTCCTAGCCAAAAGGTCTATAAATTTGTTTATCCATCGACGTCTGTAGGGAGCTTATTAGAGGATCTGGTATCAGAGCATCGCTACGAACTAGGTCACGACGCTGAAGACTTTATGTTATGGGAGCAGTTTGACGACGTTATTAGACGTCCGTTACGATCCAATGAATATTTCAAGCACATTGCCCGATCGTGGGGCATCGAGGGGTTGGAGAATGGTGGTGGTGGTTGTGGCACTAGCACGGCAATTGACATCCTGGTATCTCATTCCTCGTGCTATTTGGACCCTCTTTCTTTAGCATCTCTTACTACCCGCAGAGATATTATTAAAGAATGCCCCAAACTGTCCTCCAGTTCGTTTTATTGGTGTACTGGAAGCATCAATGCTGACCACTGTTCTTGGAAAAGATGCCGTGTTGACATTAGCAATGGCAGTACACTCAGTGTGCGCACTATGATCAGTGGGCCAAACGAAGGGATCCATCGTACTCTAACCATTGACGAGTATGACTGCTATGAAGGCTTTTCCAAAGCTGGTTGTTTGTATACCATCTCATTACGGCTACAACAGAGTCCCCAATATTTCCACAACTCTTTGGATACAGTGCATCATTTTGCAACAAACGACAAGGATGACTATAATCTGCTGAGAAACATAGTTTTCTCACTTCGAAGTCGGGCCGCAGATAAGCAGTCTCGTCGATACACCACCAGCCTTGAACAGACGAGATCCACAGAGTCATCACCACCATCAGCTATGCAGCTAATTTCCAGATGTCACTCGCCTCCTCATTCATCCACTTCAACTTTCTCCAGCTCAGGCGGGACAGGCACTGATGATGTCAGATATTCAAACTGTCAGCCTCCATTCACCAATGACAGTTTTTTAGGAAGACAACTGAACAAGACCAGGACCGTAAGTCCTACCAACCAGCAGGCAGGTCATTATTACAGACAGCCCCTGAGAACCAAATCAACTGGTGAGAATAAACCAAGACAAGGGCTGTTACATATCTCGCCTGCCACCCAGGCCAGCTGTTACCAGAAACCAAACGCCACTCAGCCACTACTGCCTAATCATTCAATGGCTCTTTTACACCGAGCCAAGTAGCTTCGATTCGCTTACTTTGTTTTTATTATTTACACACTACCACTAACTGGTGCTAATGATTCTATGTCTATACGATGCTTGTATTTTTAATTTCCATCTATTTCTCGTTAGTTGATGATGCCTTTAAGATGGCTGCCATCTACAACTCCTATTCATAATATTTGACTCAGTGGAAAGTGAAATAATGGGTTTGTATTCATCTAAAGGGGTCTAATCCTTTTCATAAACACGGACCATGTGTTGACATCATAGAAATACAGAATATATAGGAGGTTTTGTCAGTACTTACATTGTGTTTAGTAGTATGGTGGAGAGGTGAAAGTATTCGTAGGGAAGGGAGCCTTTTATAGGCAGAAGGTCTGCAGGGACTGCGGCGCACGCGGCGCACGCGGCGCACCACGACTTGTTCTCGCTCCGTTGTTTACCTTTTCTGCTCAATCACTCACTCATCCGCTCACATATTCAATCATTCATATGATGAACACGCCAACTACAATCCCAGTTCACCCTCTCGCCCATTCACAACCAGCTATCAAATAGCAGTCACATTTCATATCATTACCCGTTTAGGAAACCAACTACAAATACATACTCACGTCAGCCGCGCCATTGCACCCTTCCCAAATTTCACTTTTCACTACTGTCTATCATTCATTCAACCTTTAACCATATACCAAACAGTTCAACCATCACCAAAATGCCTTTTGAGAAAGTTGAAAAATCCGCTGCTTATCACTCGCGTTATCAGACTCCTTTCCGTCGTAGACGTGAAGGTAAGACCGATTACTACGCCCGTAAGAGATTGGTCACTCAACACAAGGCCAAGTACAACACCCCCAAATACAGATTGGTGGTTCGTTTCACCAACAAGGACATTATTGCCCAAATCATCTCTTCTCAGATCACTGGTGATGTTGTTTTGACTGCCGCTTATGCTCACGAGTTGCCTCGTTATGGAATCAAGCATGGTCTTACCAACTGGTCTGCTGCCTATGCGGTAGGTCTTTTGATTGCTCGTCGTACTTTAAAGAAACTTGGTCTTGATGAGACTTATGTTGGTGACGAAGAAGCTTCTGGTGAATATGCCTTGACCGAGGCTGTTGAGGACGGTCCTCGTCCTTTCAAGGTTTTCCTTGACGTCGGTTTGACCCGTACAACTACCGGTAACCGTGTTTTCGGTGCCATGAAGGGTGCTTCGGATGGTGGTCTTTACATTCCTCACTCTGCCAAGCGTTTCCCTGGTTATGACATTGAGACTGAAGAGCTCGATGCCGAGGTTCTCCGCAAGTACATTGTCGGAGGCCACGTTGCTGAGTACATGGAGGAGCTTGCTGACGATGATGAGGAACGTTACAGAACCTTGTTCAAGTCTTATCTTGATGACGAGATCGAGGCTGATGCCGTTGAGGATATCTACACTGAGGCCCACGAGAAGATCCGTGAGGATCCTTCTTTCGTGCCCACTGAAAAGAAGACCAAGGAGGAATACAAGGCTATTTCTGAGAAATACAGACAAAAGAAGTTGACTGCTGAACAGCGCAAGGCTAATGTTCTTGCCAAGATTGCCGAGTTCCAAGCCAACAACTAAAATTAGGATTCATTTGTAGTATTATATAATGAACAAGTAACGGGAAACAACACAGCGTAACACGTTGCTTATGCTCTTAAATATATCTCATCTAAAATCAGATTCATTTGTAGTATCATATAATGAACAAGTAACGGGAAACACACCGTACAACGCTACCAAAGTATGTTAATGTTAATACGTTGCTTATGCTATTAAATATTTCACGTCAATGCTCGAGCTATATCATCAACTACCGAGTCCAGAGTCTCATAATCCCCATCTCGCAGTTTGGGTGGACTGCCAGTATTTGCCGTGTCAGCAGCAGCAGCAGCAGCCGCTTTACGATCACGGGCTAGAATGTCATCTTTGTCAGCCAGAGAAAGATCCTTGCCAGCTTTTAATATCCTGTCAAGTTCTGGTCCATGCATCTGTTGTAGTTGCTGGATCAGTTCAGACACAGATTGAGACCCCTTGGCCTCGAGGATCTTGCGCCTCAGCTCTTCTCCTGTCGACGAGCTGATCTCGATCTCTTCGCTCGTGCGCGGCTCGTCTTCGTCTTCATCGTCGTCTTCATCATCATTGTCATCGTTGTTTTTGTCGTTGTTGTTTGTATTTTTGTCTTTGGCATCGTCGATACCATCCTGGTCGGTCTGGCTATTCCTATGCCTGGTTATAAATGTCCCGAACTTGTGCAGTTCTCCTTCCTCCAACTGCTGCTCTTTGCGGTGAAGCGACGTCACTGATGGTCGTCTGGATATGGCCTGGAGATGTTCTTGATTTTCACTCACTGGCGCAATGGCCAGATCTGGGTCGGCTAGAACTGGGCTGGAAAGGGCCACGTTATGATAATCCGGTAATAGAGGCCGTAAGTCCACCGATAGAGCTTGTCTGGAGTTTACACTGCTAGAGGTCGGTGTGAGTGTGGTACTGCTATCAGTAGTAGCACTAGAGACTGAAGGGGTAGCATCATCGCCAGACGACTGAGTCTGGGTCTGGTTCGTTATCTTCTTATGCAGAAGATGATGTAGATGAGTAAGTTTCTGTGTTTTGTACTGCCGCGTCTGATTATACTTGTCAAGAACTTTTTCCAGATTGCCATCCAAGAAACACAGCCGAACAAGCCGCTCTTTTTCTTCGACCGACAGTCCACGTTCACTTCTACGCTTTTCAAACAGCTCCTCCATTGTTTTGCGAATGCCGATTCGCACCTGCTTGGCTCGTCGGACCATTTCCGAAACTACCAAATGTCCTTGGGCTCCTTCTTCGTCATTGTCCTTGTCTTCTCGGATAGATTTCAGCAACTCGCTAGCTGCCATTGCAACATAATTGCCAGTATTCATAATATCCTCTTTACCAAACAATCCTTCGTCGTCTTCTTCCTTGTAATGTTTACTGATGCGGCCAGCAATGAGCTCCATATTAACCAGACAGTTGTGAGCCAGTCTTCTTTGTAAAATGACTGGCCACAGATCGCTATCTGACTCCACCGTGTAGATGGTATTGGACATGTGAGTGGCTACTGCCAACGCTGCACAGGCAGTAGCGTCCAGTCGTCGATTATCTAGTAAACTGATATGAACCAGTTTAGGACATCTAGCAAACGCATCTGCCAGTAACATGACATCTTCTGAAGATAGATTGTTGGAATCCAGGTGCACTCGTCGAAGATCTCGAAACCTAGGTAGTATTTGAGCCAAAACAGGCGTCACCTTGGGAAACAAGTCTGGATTATTGGAAATATCCAGCATACGCAGATTGGATCGTGAACAAACATTACCAAAGGTCTCATTGGCCTTCGACACATCTGACAATCCAGCCGAATTCAATGACAGGAATTTCAGCCGATAGACCTTGAGAATCTCATTGATGGTATCCCATGATTGATCCATGCTATTGCCGCCCAGATCAAGACCTTCACATACACAATCTGGATCTTTGGCCCATCGCATAATAATCTCTGTATCTTCAGGTAATAGATCGTTTAATGCTAGACCAAGCCGTTTGGTCGATAGCGAGCATCCCTTGATGATGAGATTGCCCAGCTCACTACTAGGTACCATACAGCCATTCAGAATGAGCTCTTCTACGCCTCCTCGGGCAATTAATGCTTTTGTAAGCAGGCTCCAGTCCAAAGAAGATCTGTCTAAAGGCTGTTTGGAGTTTTGTCGCTGGGTCGACAGATCGAGCTTGGAAATCGATGTGTTTTCACTGAAAAACGCACAGAAAATCTTCCATCCCTTGATATCCAGAGCGAGGTTGCGTAGACTCAATCGTTCCAAATGTTTCGATGTCAACACCGACGACAGAATGATTCGAAGCATTTCCGTGGTCAAACTGACATTATCAAAGATCAACATGCGAACTGGCACCACTGACAGAAAGTCTGATAGCGACAGAATCTCAATGAGTGTGGGTCTTGGGTTCATCATTTTCATGACCTCCAGAGGCGGCTTGCGATCTCGGATTTGTTTCATGGTAGCGGCAATGGGCAAGATTTCTCGTAAATGGCAGCATCGCGTGTATATAACTTCCAAAGTGAGTTCTTTCTCCTGGTCCGACTCGTCGTTTTCCGTGCAATTGTCGCAATCACCTCCCGTACCACCACCACCGGCAGTGGAAGAAAA
Organism: Sugiyamaella japonica; assembly: GCA_030583365.1. Lineage (NCBI taxonomy): Eukaryota > Fungi > Ascomycota > Dipodascomycetes > Dipodascales > Trichomonascaceae > Sugiyamaella > Sugiyamaella japonica. The sequence goes on from JAJMIG010000132.1 coordinate 27,113, forward strand.
AGATCCCATTCTCTCTGAATGCATGGGTTTATCGATCTTGAGATTCGACCGCCCAGACGACGCCGGCACCTCTTTTTCTTCATCATCCAGCGACGACGAGCTGCCAGCCGCAAACGATGAAGCACTGGCCGAAGACGACGACGGCTTTGATTTGAAAATCGACACTCCAGACGACTTGACCGAGTTGGCTACGCGCATCGCCGACTCGTACGCCGACTGGCTAGCAGCCAGGGTGCTGGCGCTGTAGTTCCGGGGTAGTACGTAGACGGGAATCGGATAAGCAGAAGCACTTGAAGGCAGAGGATCACGGTTGATTTCACCGTTGGGGCCAAAGGTGATATTGCCTGTTCGCGGCGTGCGGGCGGGGATCTGTTGTGGAGGATCGTGCTCAAATACATCGGAGCTGAATCGCACTCTTGGCGGTAACACACCCTCCAGTTCAGGGATTTTGGGCGGTTTTTTCGCCTTGTTTCTGTTCAGCACGATCCGGCCAGATTCAGGCGAAAGTAGCGAGTTGACGTCGTGCTGACTGCCGTTGGACCGCGTCGACAGGCGCCGTAGCCGGTTCACGAGTGAGCCCGTGCTGGCGGCAGAAGAACCACCCGGCCGCCCAGTGTGGTTAATGTGGTCGGGTTTGACGCCATTGCCAGTGGCTGAAGATGATATAATGCTTGATGACGGCGACAACGAGTAGCCTCCTACAGCGATTTCCGGCGACAGTTTCGGAGAAGATGTTCTTGGTGGATTGATTTCCAGAATCCGGTTTGTTGGCAGGTTGCTGCTGCCGTTGCGGCCCACAGAGTACGACGGAGAGAAAAGTGGACTGGCGCTGTCGCCGGAGCTCGCGTTCGCACTGGATGGCGATTTGGGCGACCTGGGCGGTACATGCAACTGTTTCTCGTCCATAATCGACGACACCGACGTTCGTCGATTGGTCTGCGAGTGATTCTTCTCATACGGTCCTGAGGGCAAAGCTGCTCCCGACGACAGTCCACCTGCCCCGGCCGCCCCCGCCCCGGTTCCGTGCGACGACGTGAACTTGGAGCTCAGATTATGAAACCACGAGCCTCGTCTGCCGTTTACCGACGACGGAGACGTCGACGACAGGCCGGACCGGTCGCCGCGCTCACTGTATTTGCTGAGGTTGGCCGCGCTCACCGACAGTGATCTCGTCAGCTCGCTGCCTATGGGCTCCCTATCCGGCGCGATATTCACGCCCGTCGATGCTCTCGACAGTCTCAAGCCCTGTGATAGTTTCGAGTGCGTTTTGGCGTTCGTCGCCGGGTGCACATGCGACGGCGACGACGCGTGCGCCCGGTCGCTATCCATGCTACTGCCACTGATACTATCTCCTTCACCCTCGTCCTCCTCCTCCACCGTCTCGTCAATCTTGGAGGCGTTTCTGTGAGCTCCACTGCCACCCAGCCCGGCACCACCAATGCTGTTGCTGCCGTTCTCGCTCGCTCGCCGCCCGTGCGCCAGCAGCATCGTGTCTGCCGTGGGCACCGGCGGCAGCGACGACGAGCGACTTCTCATTCCCACTACATGGTCTCGTTAGTCACTGCGGGGGGCTACGCCTCCGGCGGCTGGGCGCTGCCCAGACCCGTTGCTCGCTGCGCTCGAGCGAGGACTCTCCACGGTCCCGGCCTCGAGCGAAGCGAGCTACGGGTCTGGGCAGCGCCCAGGAAAGGGGGTAGGGGGTACGGGGTACGGGGGTTACCTTTTTCCTTGAGGGACGAGCCCCTGGCCAGCCAGTCGACGTCGGTGTTGGACACGCCGTTCTGGTCGGGCTCGAGATGCGTGGTCGAGTGGTTCGACCCGAGAGACGCCAGCGACGCAGTGCTGGGCACGATGTTGATGGGCCGCGCCGCCGTCGAGGACGGGGCGGGCGACGGGGTCGTGGACTCGGCCGTCATGGATGTGTACCGCTCGTCAGATGCCAAATCGTAGAGTCATTAAATTCTGTCTGTTAGAGTTAAGTCTGCGTGGATGTGGGAGTGGAGGTGGAGGTAGAGTGGGAGTGGGTCTTTTAGTTGACATCAGTGGAGTTCCTGATCCAATCACACCTCGTCGGCTCACCTCTCAACTATCGCTGTTTCGTACTTACTCCAATAGTGTTTCCACTATGAATCAAACGTTATGTCGAGGAAGTCGAGTGAGCTCTGTGTCGCTGTGAAGCGGTATAGACGTATGGCGTATGGTATGACGTATCTGTCGGTTTCGATCTGGATATCCTATATCAAACAGCTCCAGGCGCTCGTGAGGGTTGCTGGCTGTTTCGAATTTAAGCACTGACAATTAACTGGTGAATGTTCTTCTTGGTTTACATGGATACCACCGCTTCTGAAAATGCCATACCAAAAAAGCGGGGGAAAGGCTGACGATGATCTGTTTGTATGTCGAGACAAGCGGGTGCGAATCCACGGCGGCTGGCGGCCGGTATAAGGAGGCAGCCAGCGAGGGTGGTTGCGCGGGACTTGCCTCTGCAGCTGCGTGCGAGTTGGCTGATGTGGTTTGTGGGACCAGCGCTCAGGCGGTGGTGCACCAGACAAGGTCACGCAACGATGCGCTCGCGATCCACGTTCAGGGTAGATCTGGCAGCAGCGCACCTTCGATCGGGCGTGGCTGGCACGCATTCCTGGTAGCCAAACAAACAAGCATCAGCATCAGCATCAGCAGCAGCATCAGCAGCAGCAGCAGCAGCAGCCCAAGCAGCAGCAGCAGCGGCAGCTCAAGCAGCACAAGCAGCAGGGGCTGCCAAGAACCCGCCCAACCGCCTGATCTCCACCACCCACACGGCTTGTACCACAACCAAGCCATGCGATTAGACTCCAAAATAGCATATAATTATCCACGCATGCCATGGAGTTGGGAGTTTAATTCTCCAGTCACAGCATCAGACCACCCACACCCCCTGTCCCCCGGCGCGGAGGGCTGCCTCCGGCGGCCGGGCGCTGCCCGGACCCGTTGCTCGAGCTTCGCTCGAGAGGGGAGTGCCTGGCAGAGCTTGGGATGGCGGAACCGAAGGCCGCCTGGTCCGCAGCGGGCGGGAAAGCGCGCTAGGCAGGCCCGGAGCAGCCTGAAGTTGATACGGACGGAGTGTGAACTGCAGCCTGGAGGAGGCCTGGATGCGGCGAGGAAACCAAGCACAGCTGGAGCGATAGCAATGGCTGGGCAGCGAGCAGACTGTCTGACTGAGCAGAACAAGAGGACCAAGCAGTCAGCGGCAGGCTCAGAGGGATTGTTATGTAATAATACGTAATAATTGATTGCTGAGACAAAAAGGGTAGAGCAGTGAGTGTAATAGTGAGTAGAGTAGAGTAGGATCGCAGTAGCAGTGATGATGGGAGTGGTGGTGGTGATAGTAGTATGAGTCTACCGCTACCAGCATCGTCGACCTCGACCTCGACCTCGACCTCGACGTGCCTCGAACTAACAGCGAGGCAACGCTCCCAGCCCTCCGCGAAGCGGAGCCAACGGGTCTGGGCAGCGCCGAGAAGAAGCGGCCCCCGTCACGTAGAGATCCGTAGAGTCTGTCATATGCAGGTTCTCATTAATTTGTACATATTGCTGATCAGGGCCACCCGAGCGTGCATCATCTCGAGCATCAGGTTGAACGGTGGGCATGGACAGCGGGACTATACAGGGATACAAGAGCGTGCCACAGGCATTCCCACATGACGTGCCACTTGCAACCAGCTGAGAAGGAAGACGCCAAATGCTGGCTACGGCCTCACGCCCCCCTGTGCACTTGGCATCTGTTCTGTCACTAGCAGCCACTCAGTTAGCTGCTCTGAGCGGCGCACGTTGCCCACTCTCCGGCCCTGAAACGTTCTGGCAGATGAAACATCCGCTGTGGGGCGGGCGAGGGGTGGGCCAGGGGTCAGCCTCCGGCGGCTGGGCGCTGCCCAGACCCGTTGCTCGAGCTCCGCTCGAGAGGGCTCGGGGCCCTCGCGCAGAACAGGAAGATCTGGCCACCCTCACGTCTCCTCGAGCTCAGCTCGAGCAACGGGTCCGGGCAGCGCCCGGCCGCCGGAGGCATCCCCCAGCGCTGACAAAGTATCTCCGTGCTCCGCGGCGCCGCTGGGGGCCTGTGCCAGTATATCCGGCCGGCGATGACGCAGATGCGGGCCCCCACGCCGAAGAAGTCCGCCGTCAGCTAGCTTATATCCGGAGTAGCCATGAAAAATATAAAGGCGCGATATCCAGATGCAATAGATTATGGGCACAAACAGAGCAGAGGCAGAGGCAGAAGCGACATAAGCGACCGGACACTGGCGAAAGGACTTCCTCCAGAGAAACGGTTGATGTCTCCCAGCACAGTGTATTTCGTGCCAAGCGGCGGCTCGGGCCACGGCCTCAATATTGTCAAGACCCTGGCGTCGGCAAGCAATTCGGTGGTGATAACCACCAGTGCGGATCCAGAGGCGTCGGAGGACCTCCAGAACTGGATCAAGAACCATTCCAACGTGCATGTGCTGAAATACGACGGCTCGAAACAGAGCGACGCCGACGACGTGGCCAACCATATAATCGAGTTGACGGGTGGAATCGATGTAGTGGTTAACACCAGGAATTGGCAGAGCGCATTTTAGTGAAACAGGGAGGCACTTGAACGTCACCTCGGGTCGTATCTCGGGATGTACCTCTGCACAGCGCATTTTAACGAACAGGTAGATACTTGAGCGTCACCTCAGATCATATCTCGGAATGTACCTCAGCGCAGCGCATTTTAGCGAAACAGGGAGACAATTGAGCGTCACCTCAGATCATATCTCGAGATGCACCTCATTGTACACACTATTTACACCTCAGTGACGCCTTGGGGTCACTGATACATGTCAGTATACACTTCAGGTCTATGTCAGGATCTTCTCAGGGATACCTACCTCTTGATGCACCTAACAGACACCTCGAGGTATTTTTCAAATATCACACCTCAGAGATAGCACTCTGTACACCTAAGAGACCGCCTGACGTACCTTGGAGGATCACATCTCAGAGATTTCCCAGGATACACCTCAGGCGCATCTCGGATAGTGTAAAGTTAGAATAGAAAACTAATGAATTCAGAGTGAAATTTGGCAAGCCAAGGACTGGGCCTTCTAGGCTGTCAACGTGCGAATTTATCCAGTCGCATTTCTATTTGACCAGCTTTAAGAATATGTCCTAGAGTGTGTGCTCTTATTGGCGTGAGGATTGGCGAATTGCAAAAACAGTATTATTATTTTACAATTCTAGCAGAATAAATACACTACACAGAATCACATGTCAGGATTGACTTCCGTGACCGCTCATAAGGCATATCGGACGCGTGTCGGGATCACTGGTCGTTCACACGACACGACAGTGTACAACCCTCTGGGTCATACTTCAGTTTCAGTGACTCACGAGTCAGCTACCTAGTGCACCAATGGTTCCTAGTTATATGGTTAGCTGCGTATGAGTGAGAATGGTGAGTGCAACGCTCGTACCTCGAGCTGGTAGTAAATGACATTCACCGTAAAGTGAATTGTAGTAATAGAGTAATGAATAGAGTATGCCAGGGTCTGTTGTATAACTCGGTTAGGGTATAACCTACCAATTCAACATATTCAGGGGAACGACGCCGATCTGTGCATTGTATGCATAGTTTAATGGGTATTTATATCGATACTGATATCAGCGGAAACCGACCAGATGACTGCCACGTCAAACACCTCTTGACATGACAGATTATGCGACTCGATCCATACTGGCGAACACCGAGCTGGGGTTAGCCTTCAACACACTGGTTTGGCTTAGAAATCCGAACAGCTGAAAGGTACCAGATTCTGTGGCCGGTCAGCCAGCTCCCTTTCATACGGGCCAGTGAGCCGTTGAGCCATTTGAGACTGTGTCTGGCGACTGGGCGCACCGCACCGCACCGTCTCACCATTGACCTGTCAGTCAATCTCAATCCTATAACTGCATAATCAAGTTGCGATGGCAGCAATGGCAGTCTCTCTCTCGAGCGCAGCTCGAGCAACGGGTCTGGGCAGAGCCCAGCCGCCGGAGGCAGAGCGCCCCTGAGACCCCCAGACCCCAAGCGGTGCATAATTGATATGGCTGTCCAGGAGCCTGAAATCAGACATCAGGCCAGACCGCCTGCCCGTTCGGAGACGGGCGAGGGCAAGGGTGGCCGGCGCGGCAGAGGGTTTCGCAGGGGACAGCAAAGCCGCGTAGAGTGGTTGTGAGCGCATATTAACCGGGCCCCAGCATCTGAAGAAACCAAATCTTCAAACATCGCCAACTGAGCTGCTGTAGCTGAAGCCCACAAACAACCAAGTCGCGCTGTTGAGACGTGGCTGAGGTGTTGATACGCGAGAGAACAAGACAAGAGTATCGTGGTCAGGGCTGCGAAGGCGAGAGAGTGTGAGAGTGTGAGAGTGTGAGAGCGTGAGAGGCTGTTTATAGTCGAGTCAAGTAAGTGTGAGAGGTGTGAGGGAAAGAACCGCTGTGATTCGATCACGAGGTAATGGAGGGAGCAAGACTAACTGAAGAGGTAGTTTGAATATGAGTACTACTGCTGCTCGTGGAGGGAGACAGTTTTCGGTGTCGACCAGAGGAGGTGGAGGTGGAGTAGGCAAGGCGAAAAATGGCAATGGCAATGGCAATGGCAGTGGGAATGGATCGACTAATACGTCGATTGATCCGCCTCTTGGTAGAAGTGGTAGTGTTCGGAACAGCGTAAGTGGGACCAGCTCTGCTGGGTCTACCAGCAGTGGAGCTGGGTTTCGAGGAGCTGGTGGTGGTGGTGGGCCAAGAAATGCATGGAGTAAACCTCTTCAATCGGTCAATGTTTCAGGAACCGTCGGTGGTGGTGGTGGAGCTGGTGGTGGAACTGGTGGGGCTTCTGCCGGTGGAACTGCTACTGGTGGAAATACCCCTTCAACCGTCACAACCAGCACCGCCAGTTCGACTGCTCCAAATGATCCGTCAACAGCAGCTCCGGGAGACCCTGAAAAACACATGAATGATCGATTGGCCTTCTTGCTCGCCAAATCAATTGGTTGTACGGCAATTGTCACTGTCGCGTCGGGACTGAGATACAAAGGCATTTTGTCTGGCGCTTTAACCAGCTCGGATCTGGGGGTGGTTTTGCGATTTGCAGAAAAAACAGTGTCGGTACCTGGAATAGACGATGAAACAATCGATGGCAATACATCATCCACTCCTAACAACAGCACCACCACCACCACCACCGTGACCAATAATCCACTGGAAACAGGCGCCAAACGGAATGGCTCCCATAGTTCCAACGACGAGCCAGAACGCTTTGACAGACTAGTCATTACTCCTAAAGACTGTGTTGATATATTTATTGAGCATCCCGACTTGACTCCTGATGTCAAATCGAATTCTCCCCCCACTTCTGCTGCTCCTAATGCCAGTAACAAAAACAGCGGCACGTTCAAAACTGATACCGATATCTCTGGTCGGAAAAACAGCCTTGGAGTCGTACGAGAGCTCCAGAGATGGACGCCCGACAGCGGGCAGGATCTTAATATGACTTTAGAAGAAACCGGCGGCTCTAGCAGTGGAGCAGGGTGGGATCAGTTTTCAGTGAATCAGCAAAAGTTCGGCGTCGAAACAACTTACGACGAACATTATTATACCACTGCAATCGATACCAGTCATCCAGAATATCGTGAACGGGCCCGAAGAGCTGAGCAGATTGCTGCGGAAATCACCCGGTCTGCTCATGGAGGCAATGTCCATGTGGCTGAAGAACGAGGTATCGTTATTGATGATAGTGGTCTTGATGAGGAAGATAAATACTCGGGTGTAGATAGAAGATCGCAGCAGCCCAAGGACACGGACGGTCAGCGATTGCCAGTGCACAAGCTCTTTCAAGCACAGCAGGAATCTCCAGGGCCCTCTTCGGCATCTCCTCCTCCTCCATCCTTGCCCTCTCAAACTGGGCCTAAAAAATATACTCCTCCTCAGTTCAGAGCTCCTACAGGAGTCAAGGGCGTTTCGGGAGTCCCGTTTGATCCTGCTATTATTTCCAGTGCTTTGGTATCTCCCGATGGACGTCTGACTCCGAAAAGTCAGACCGATGGCAGCGTCAGCAGTGGTAGCAATGCTAGTCAGACTGTCACGACAGTTGCCGAGACCCAATCCGCATCGTCATCTTCTTCCACTCCGTCGTCTACAACCACCACCAAACAATCACCGTCAGCTGGTATTGAAAAGGAACTGGCCGGCAACTTCCGCCAGTTTGTATCTGTGGAAGTCCAGCGACTCAACCAAAAGAAACAATATCTACAGAAAAAAGAGAAATCAGAGCGATTGCACGATTTCAAAAAGTTCTCGGAAGACTATAAAATCAACGCCCCTGTGCCTCCTGATCTGATTCCTATTCTTGCCAAAGGAAAAGATAAACAGGAAAAGATAGTTCAGAGAGCGGCCGCTAATGCGGCAGCCACTGCTCATTCGCCAAGGACATCGCCCTTGATTTCCAGAACGCCCACTGTTAGTAACACTCCGGAAATTCACGCGTCAACGGGTTCTACTCCAAGTGTTGCTGCCGCTTCACTGGCCACAACTGCCACGACGACGACGACCGCGGCGACGACTACCACAACGACAACTCCTACACTTGCGGCAGCCACAACTCGTACTTCTCTAGCCAGTACTCCAGCACCGGCGTCTACTGTTCGGCCAGCAGCAGCACCACAGACTACCGTTGCCGCTGCTCCCGCTCCCTCTCCCGCTCCCAGTAGACCCAAATTCAACTTCAAAGTGCCGGGATTCAAACCGAACCCGTCTGCTCACTCTTTTACTCCCCTCCCCTTCACCGCAGCCAAGGGATCCCCCTCGCCGATTCCATCCCAGATTGCTTCACCACAATCCAAAACTTCGTCAACTGTTTCGATTCCAACCAAATCAAATGGCAACCCGTTCTTTGGCAATAAACCACCTGGTGGCACCAAATCTATCAAGGGCAAATTCAACCCGTTCTTAGAGGCCAGAGCACGTCATACATCAGACGAACCCTTAGTAATTGAACGAGCGTTTGCTACTCCTCCCACTTGGACGTCAGCAGTGGAGAAATCCCATTCCGAGGTATTAGCATCTGCCAAAATGAATTCGCCACGACTAGCAGCTGGAGGAGGCTATTTCCCTACTGGACAAGGATTAATTTCTCCAAGACCTGCAGGAGTATCAGCATTTGCTCCTTCGTCATCTCCCATGGGAGCTAATCTGGTTGCTATGATGCCTACAGCGGCCTTTGACGAGGTTGGAAATCCTATCATGACTACTTCTCCACCGCCTATTCCGGGCCAAATGATGCCAGCTGGCATGGTGCCCATGGGATACCCACAGTATGTTCCTCAATATGGGGCTCCTCAATACTATGGACGTCCTCCACAGCCCATGGGGTTCCCCATGGGTTATTTACCTCCTCAGGGAGGATATGGGTCGCCTCGGATGCATCAAGCGGTGATGGTTCCTCCTGGCCAGCCTGGAAATGGATACTATCCGAGCCAGCCTCAATTTATCCAACAACAACAGCAACAGCAGCAGCAGCAGCAGAGGTCACATCACAACAACAGCTACTCTAGGAGAGGGTCCAATGGACCTAATAATCCTGGCCACATTCCTCCTCCACCGCCAGTTTTACAAAACCAAATGCCTCTGCCACCTCCTCAGACTGCCGTTTCAAGCTCCCCAACGCCTCCTCCTCAAGCTGATGGGAAAAAATAGACAGCCCGTCCGTATATATGAGAGAACTCACGGCATAGCTAGAACTAATGTTCATAAATATACGGATCGTGCACTGCTGGAACTGGGGTTCCGCCTCCGGCGGCTGGGCGCTGCCCAGACCCGTGGCTCCGCTTCGCGGAGGGCTGGGAGCGTGTAGGACGGCAGCCAGGCTTGTTATGGGGAACTTCCTGCTCTTTTAGCTTATTGTTATGATGGTGGCCCTGGTGTGTGGCAGCGTCGTCATTTCCCCGCTCCCTTCAGCCACTCAGGCTGGACAACATCACTTTCCACGCTC